>VXCM01002787.1:0-12671 GCA_014773175.1 Lucifuga dentata | reverse complement strand
ACACACACACACACACACACACACACACACACACACACACACACACACACACACACACATCATTTTACAAAGTGATATTTTGCTGCTGTTGTTGTTGGCAGAGGTTTTGGTCATTTTTATTGAAAATTAAATTGACCTCTGACCTCTCAGACTCTGATTTATTTGATGAACAATAAATAGGATGTGGTTAAGCAAAGGTTTAAGATTTTTAGCTCTAAAACTGGCCATTTTTACAGATACAAGGTTTTCATCTGGCATGGACAGCATATAATAAATGTATTATTCACATTATGGATGATTATAGTTATTCCTGTTAGTTTGGGGTAAAGTAAGTTAACATAAGCATTTCATAGTAAATAATACTGTGTGTTACAGTGACTGTGTAGTGAAATGATATTTTTTTTAGATCTTCATTTATAAATAATATGCAATGATAAAAGTGTGTGTCTAACCTGATTAGTTCACAATTAGTGTTTCCTGTGTGCTCCTGTAGGGGGCGGTGTCAGGATCCAAGCTAAAGAGGCCCACCTTCCACTCCAGCCGAGGTTCCCTGACCGGAGAGAACGGAGGAACGACGCACAGCAGCAGCAAACCAGTACGAACCGGTGAGGCAACGGTCAGGTTGTAACGTAAAGCCGTTAAAGATCATGGAGGAGATGATGATGATGATGATGATGATGATGATGATGATGATGATGATGATGATGATGTGTTTATCATAGTCATATTATAAGCTCATTTTCCAGAACTTACACCTGTTTTAGTAGATGCAAATAATTTCACGTTTCTGATTCTTATGTTTAAATCCTACTACTTGTTATTTTTTTCAAACCACACACATCCCCTCCCTTCAAAAAAAAAAAAATTAAAATCTGAAAGTGACAAGATTTTATTGAACACTAATGCTGTATTTTGCACCTTTTTATTTTCCTTTTTCTAAACTCTGTCCCACCTTCCATCCACCCTTTGTTTTCCAAATCAGATCCAAAGCGAGCGGCGTCCACAGCCAGCGGTCCCGCCAGCCGAGCAGGCAGCCGAGCAGGCAGCCGGACAGGCAGCCGAGCCAGCAGTCGCCGTGGCAGCGACGCTTCGGACGCCTCGGAGCTCCAGGACGCTCGCTCGGTCTGCTCGGACACCTCAGACACCCCAAGGCGGCCTGGCGGCGGAGCCAAACCCTCCAAGATCCCCACAATCTCCAAGAAAGTCCCCAGCCCCAAAACCCCAGGTTCTGCGAAGAAATAAAGCCAGGTGATCAGAGGAGACTGAGGAAGGAAAAGGTCATCTGTGAAGCTGTGGGAAAGACAAAGAAAGTGGAGCAGAAGCATTACTTCTCCATTCCACAGTGGGTGACTGTGATGGTCGGCCATCTAGGATCGATCTAATCATCCATCCATAGGGCTTTCTTAGAAATTTGTGCACTATGACTGATGTTTTATAGGGGAAATGTGGAGAGAGAGAGAGGTGAAACTCTCTTTCTCTTTCCTCATCTTCAAATGCACAAGAGGAGAAGGGTTCTGGTCTGGTAGTCTCAGACCAGAGTTTGTGGGGTCGAAACTGAAACCCATTAAGAATCGACCCCACTTTGCCTTCCAGTCTCCTACTTCTTCTTCTGTGGTTCCCCGGCGGATGGGAACCAATCATCAACCAACTTGACGGGATGCTGCCTTATTTGAGTTACAGATCAGAGAGGAAGAGAAAGTCTTTAAGCTGACACACAATAAAAACACACCACCACCACCACTTCAGCAAAAATAAATTGTGGCTCATGACAGAAAATATGCAACGGTGGCCATGTTGTTTCCCCTGGACTGGTTGACGAGAGAAAGCGTTACCTCAGCTCGTCTGTGGATGGGAGACCAGCGGAGAGGCTGACTGATCCAGGAGGAGGAATCTGACTGCTTCCTGCCTCATGACACACCGACTAACCTCAGAGGGTCGTGGTTGGTGTAGACACACACACACACATCACAGAGAAAAATCTCCCCAACCACTGGAATGTCAAGATCGGCCTTCACCGTGGTTATAATTGTGTGTGTGGATTTGTCACATGCCGATTCCACTATCCAAAACAAAAAAAAAAAAAAAAANAAAAAAAAAAAAAAAATCACAAACACGCAATAGAAAGGATTATTTTTACGGTGACACTCAACTAACAACATACGACAAGCGTAAGCTAACCTGATGTTGATGACTGCAGATGAAGAGTTCAACAACCAGCATGCACTAACCGTCTCTTCTTCTGCAGCTCCACCTTAACGTCTTCAGTGTGTTGCCCTTAGCAACCCAGCAGCACAGACACACACTCGAGTCGGTGTGTATCTTCATGTGTGTCATTGTCACATGTTACAGAAGTTATAAAGGTCACTGACTTGAGTCACTGTATGCAGAATTTTTATTTGCGAATGTAATGTTGTTTTCTGGTTAATTTATAATCCAGTTGTACTTTTGTTATTTAGCTTGAAAGAAAAATCTATATTTATTTTTCACTTCCACATCATCATTAGTATTATCGTTAAAGAAATTGTGATTTTCTTCTTTTTTTTTTTTTTTTTTNTTTTTTTTTTTTTTTTTTTTTTTTTTTGTACCAAGGAAATGTCCACTCTGCTCCGCTCATCTGACTTTATTTGTGTGTACCGTGTGTTATAACATTACATTATTCACTAGGGCGCTGATTCTTGTGGCTGCCTTTATCTTTTTTTTTTCNTGTTATAACATTACATTATTCACTAGGGCGCTGATTCTTGTGGCTGCCTTTATCTTTTTTTTTTCGCTAATAACTACAATTCCCAGATCATGACCAAAGGGGGTTACCCTTCATGTGTAGGAAGAACTACCATTATGAATGACAGGGGACCTGGGCAGAGCGGGCCAATGAGAGCGGACTTCCTCCCTCACGCCCCTCCCCGGTGTCTCTTCTTCTAGGCTTTTTTGAAATGTCCTGTCATTGATGGGGCCCGTCTCTGTGTTATCTCCGTGTAAGAGATGAAGTTTATAGAAACCTGATTACAATAAGAAAGAAGACATCTTAAAGTGATTTTTATTTATTTATTGTCTCTTTGAAGGGGGGAGGGGGGACGAGTCCACCACCCTTTGATGCTGTGCTACTCTCAGTGTGATAACAAGGACACAGAGGGAGGGGGGATAGGTGGCACGACTACCAGTCAATTGTGTAAAAGTTAAAAAAAAACAACTAAAATTATAAACAATTTTTGTTCTGTTTTGTATTAAATATATGCTTGCAATAAAACCGAATCATGTCATTGATTTATTGGTGTGTGTGTGTGTGTGTGTGTGTGTCTACTGTCTGTGCATAAAGATGTAATAGTTTTAACATGTACACACTTTCTCTTGTTTATATGATTCAGATTGTTTTGGAGTATTTATTGTAATCAGTTTACTGTGCCATGTGCACCTACATCAACTCTTATGCTTTTATTTTTTTTTTTATTACTGTAGGATCTTGTTTCTATGGAAAAAGTTTTAACATTTGACTTTTATACCTGTATGAAGCAGTGACCGGACATTGCTGTGAAACTGGAGCTTCAGTACAATTATCCTGTAAAGATAAAACCCCACTCAGCTGGATCTTCACTGTGGGTGGAGGAGGTCGACACGGCGGTGGAGGCTCACGGTTTTGGTTGAGGGTGATTTTAATAATTTTTCCCTCCTTTTTCTGTATGTGTTTGTGTGTGTGTGTGTGTGTGTGTGTATGAGACAGACTTTGAAAATAACTTTGTCCTGTTTATTTGGTGGTTCCACCGGAGATGATGAGGTCTGATTTTTCAGTCCACCCTGTGCAGCTGTGTTTACACACACACTCACACACGCAAGCACTCCAGCCTTCTCCCGCCTCTCATTTTCTGTCCACTCTCCATCCGTCTTACACGTTTCCTCCCTGCAGTTCATCTGTCGTCAGATGATGACAGTCCTCACTCTGGAGGAATGTGATTTTTCACTTTTATTCGGTTTATGTGGTTTCAAGGGCACTCAGCTCCCCTAGATTCCTTCCTTCTCTTTTTTTTGTCCTCTACTTGTCTTGCTCCTCTTTGTTCTTTCACATCCTCCTCTTGATCTTCTGACACTCCCATCCTCATTTTCTTGCCAGACAAAATTCTTAAAGGACCATACAAGTGGTTTTGCATGGTTGAGCCCATTAAATACAAAACACATACATGATATGTTACTGCCAACCATTTTCCAAACATAAAATCATATTCTGGTTTTTGTGTTATTTTTCTAAAAAATCTTTCAAAATAAAATGTAGTCTTTCAAAATAAAAAGTTCAGACAATATACCCACCTTAAAATTCAATGTTTTGCCTGCTAAAATGTACATCTGATTGCAGAAGGCATGTTTTTAATTCTTGGTAAAAGCTGTCTTCAGAGACATACATTTTCTTCCCTGTAGCTCCGTGTAGCATCAATTAAGTAGCTAAAGAAAAAAAAAAAATTAATGGACATTTTGTTTGCTGTGATGAATTATCTATTTTAAGCAGGTTTCAAGTCTGTGCAAGATTATTTTTATAGCATACTGGAATGAACTGAAACCAATGGCTGCCTGGAAAGTAGCAAAAATAAACCTATAATGTTTCCGCTCCGGTGTTGTGTTTTGGAAAATGGCTAGTAGTAACGTAGCGTTACAATATCTGGCAAGTTGTATTTATTGGGCTTAAACATGCAAAATCACTGGTTGCTCCTTTACAGTTGCAGATATACCGACAAAAGAACAACAAAAAGGGTGGAGAGCTAATTGTTGTTTTATGTGGAACTTTTTTCAGTCAGAACATAATGAACAGTGGTCAGTTTGCTTTGGTTCACTGTTACTCAGGCCATCAAAGTGACCACAAGTACCAAGCTGCTTTGAAGCCGAGCATGCACAAACACGGGCTGGCACAGGGCTGACCCTCACTACTATATTTGAGTCATTTCTTCCCTCCAGATCCTTTTGCTTTAAGTACACACACACACACACACACACACACACAGAGNATTTCTTCCCTCCAGATCCTTTTGCTTTAAGTACACACACACACACACACACACACACACAGAGTATGTTTGCTTTAGGTCTGCTGCAGAGCAGGAGCAGTAAACTAATGAATGTCTCAATGGGAAATAGTGTTACAGTAAAGGCAAAATCTGCCACTTCACAAGAGCGCTGAAAGTTTTGCCTGCATTAGTAACGCTGCCAAGAAGGTTATATTTTCACCTGCAGGACAGAGGTAAATGATAATTATGACTAACAAATAAAGAATGTGTGATACAGTCCACTGTGCTGCCAACTTTTTTGGAATACTCTGGAGTGAGATTTTGTTTTGGGGGGGGGGGGNCATAAATAGCAGTTCATCTCTTTATAAATGAATATTTACAGGAATATTGTTACAGGCATTACTTTAAGTCAATCAGCATGCGGATCCAGTAACCAGGGTTCGAAAAGTTAATTTAAAAATGTAATCCAGTACTAATTACCTGTTAAAAAATGTAATCAGTAACATAATCCAACTACAGTAATATTAAAGTCATGTAACTTGATGACTTTCCATTATTTTCCAATGCCAAATGTGCATATAAAGACAACAGAAAAGAAATGTCAATCAAATGACTTTTATATACACATTTTTATTAAAGAGTAAACTGTAAAACAACAGAACAATGAAATAAGTAAAGGCCTATAATTTAAGACCACAGAGCTTACAAGACAAGAAAACCAAAAATCACTTTCTTCCTTTTTCTTCCTTCCCAATTGCAGTTTAGTATGAGGGCATTTAGCCAACCCAATCAAAGACTGCATACATGTGCACCCTACTGTAGATCTAGTGTACATTTAATCAAAATCTAGCTTTGGGCAAAACTTTCTGGTATAACAGAGGAGGAGGACCTGCTCCTAGTGGTCATCGTGCTCAGGCCAATGCTGCAGATTTCCTCTCCAAACTGTCCTCTTCAGTCCAGTGACACGTCATCAGGGGTGTAAGTGACGAATTACATTTAAACATCAAGATGGTTAGTAGACTAACCAAACTGTATGGTTAGTCTACTGTAACCAAACTTGGTAAACATGTTCACTAAACAAATCGGCAAAAAAAAAAAAAAAAAAAAAAANCTGATGGGGGCGCTATAACACATATACCACAGTAAACTTTCATCAATAACCTCTGAACCGTAGATCACAGAATCAAAATTCTATTCTCTTTGTATTTCTTGGGCTAAGATGCATCTATCCATTTAAGCCACGCCCATTTTCAATTCATAGCTTGTCTGCCATTTTGAATTGTTTTTTTTTTGTAAATTTTAATTTAAGAATTTCTTTTTCCAAAACATTGTAAAAGCTACAGCAATGAAACACAACAGATTGTTCAACATCTCACCCACTACTCAGGAAAATTAAATTACACAGATTGGCCTGAAGGTGGCGCTGTAATAAGCATGTTTACATTTTGGCCTATAACTATTGAACTGTAAGTCACAGTATCAAAATTCTTTTTTCCTGCATTCCTTGGGTCTATATGTATCCAACGGTGTAGTCCAGCCTCTTCCCCCACGACTAGATTATCCGCCATTTTGATTTTTGTCCAAAACTGTTTTTTCGTTACTCTTCCTATAATTTTGATTCAACAGAAAAGCTTTATACAACATCTAAACCAAGCTGGAAAAGTTACTTCTTCATGTTTGGACCTGCTGTACCTTCTGTTTTGGGAAAATTGGCTGCCAAATTTTAGTGGGTGTGGCTTATTCGACAAAAACTGTGATATCTCATGAATGATTAGGTCTATGTCACCAAACTTGGTGAGTATCTGCATAACGACTTCTGCAAAAATGGAATCATTCGTTGAGTCATTGTATGTGCCGCTTACTGCCTCTTGCGGCTGTATTTACATTTTGATTCTCTTTTAGGCCAACAAGCACACCTTTACTTCTGTTTCCTCCTGTTTTATGATAGTATTTGAACAAATTTTAATAGCTCTCTCTCTTCTGTTTGTCCATTAATGTTGTGTGCTGTTGATGCAAATTCAGCATGTATTTCTGCGCTGTTTTGGTGGTAAGTTTCTCTTCATGTCCATTTTCACATGATTATTCCATCAGTACATCATGATTTATTCAGTTTTGTTGCTCTGAATTTCTCTTTTGTTTTGCATAAATACCGATTTAGCCCCTAATTAATTCATTCACAACACCTGTGCTTGCAATTTTAGATAGCAGTTAAGGTACAAACAGAAACGCAACCTTCCTGGTTTCCTTTCACAATAAACGCCTCACAATGGTTCATGATAGAATCCATTCCTTGGGGGGCTTTTATTATGAAATGCATACAGGAAGTACCAAGTTTTATTAACAGTAATTTTACTCTTTTTCGTGATAAATCATATGTAATCAATTACTTGTACTTTTAACACTAAATCCTCAATTTCTCTCTAAGGCTTTGTTGTTTACACACTTCATCAACTTCATCAAAGCAAGTTTATTTGTGATATTTCGGTTTTACACCAACTTGAATGTAGGTACTTCTGGCCCCGCCCCTTCCGCTAGCTCTGACTGGCGGTAGTATGGACTAAACCAACACAGTCAAGCATATACATAGATCAATAAACTTGGTCAAATACATTTACNGTATGGACTAAACCAACACAGTCAAGCATATACATAGATCAATAAACTTGGTCAAATACATTTACAAATTACCTTTATTTAATATTACTTAGATTTATTTTATTAGAGTTGATCACGAGTTTGAATGTGCGTTTTGTAAAAAAGTTCTCGTTAATATGGTAGGGCCCAACCATATAAATATAGCTTGTACGTTAGCTTCGTCGCTCCATTCACCTAGCTGCTATGAACAAGTACTATACATGCTTCACCTCACTTTGCTGCTGGCTGTTCTTAGTTTTAACATGTATGTTGGTTTGGTCGTGATGCCGTTGTGGTTGTGTGGTTATAGAACTCTGAAATTGTTATTTTAGTCAGTTATTTGTTTGAGTTGCCGTGTTTAGTCTTGGTTGACATGTTAGCAAACGTTCGCAGGTCAGTAGCGGCTTTGGTAGTCGCTGCTGTGTGTGTGTTAGCATGTTTAGCAGTGTGCTAACAGCTTTAATATTGTTTGTTGGGCTGCTGGTCTGTATCGCTGGTTTTGCTTGGCGGTTTGAAAATGTTTTAAATGCTGCTGTGACACGCGCTCACACACGCACACGTGCAAACCAGGACCAACAGATTCATCAGACTCGGACTCATCAGATCATCACCCGAGACATCAAAGGTAGGAAACTTTTTTTAACCTTTTGCTGTGTTGGTTTTGTTTGTATGTTAACATGTTGCAATGCTTTCGTGCTGTATGCTAAGCTGCGCATGGTTTTAATATTGCAAATGAGTTGTATTGCTGCTGTTAATGGCNCGTGCTGTATGCTAAGCTGCGCATGGTTTTAATATTGCAAATGAGTTGTATTGCTGCTGTTAATGGCTGAGTGGAAATGATGGCGTGTGTTGGTGCTGGTCATGATGCCATGTGGTTGTGATTTAACTCTGAAATTGTTGTTTTTAGTCAGTTATTTGTTTGAGTTGCCGTGTTTAGTCTTGGTTGACATGCATGCAAACATGCTTGCAGGTCAGTTATGGCTTTGTTAGTCGCTGTTATGTGGGTGGTACCATAGCAGTGTCCAAACAGCTTTAATATTGTTTGTTGGGTTGCTGGTCTATCGCTGGTTTTGCTTGGCGGTTTTAAATGTTGCACACACGCGCAAACCAGGACCAACAGGTGGAACTCATCAGAAGACATCAAAGGTAGGAAACTTTTCTATTTTTATTTTATTTTTTTCCTTTTTGCTGGGTTGCCTGCTGTTTGTATGTTACAGTGCTTTATGCTAAGCTGCGCATGGTTTTATTATTGCAAATGAGATGCATTGCTGGCAAATTATGGACTGTAAAAATTCAGTTTGAGCTGTTAATGGCTGAATTGAAATGTTCAGGTGTGAGCATGCATGTTGACGTGTTAGCCAGCTTGTTGGTGCTGCATGGTTAGCAGGTGTTGGCATGGCTTGTTACTGCTGAGATGTTAGCATGGATGCTGCATGTTTTACTTGAGATACATGTGTGGTGCTGCTGCTACACACACTCCCCACAGTTCAAACCAAGGAACAGCACCACAGTATGGTGACAACTTTTAATTCTTATGCTGCAGGTGTACGTTGGGTAGAGTAGATTTGCATTGGGACAGTTTCATTTTTGACAAATTTCTCAGATTTTGTGGCTCAATTTCTCATTTTGTGGCTCAATTTATCACTTTTGACATTTCTCTCATGGATGAATTTCTTGCATTTGATGGAGGAATTTCATTTGGACAAATTTCTCATTTTATGGAGGAATTTCTTGCACAGCCACCTGTGGGAAGGAAGTCTCAGTGGAGATGATGGTAAGTTGATATTTAATCAGTTAGTGGTTTAACTCATCTTGATGTTTAATGGCCAAGCTAATGTTACTTATAGTGGCAGTATTATGAGTCTTAAAATGACTGAAACTTGCAGCTAATGTNCTAATGTTACTTATAGTGGCAGTATTATGAGTCTTAAAATGACTGAAACTTGCAGCTAATGTTAACACAGTTATTTTGTTCTTAAACTTGGTGCAGACAAAACTAGTAGTTAATGTTACTGGCAGCACAAAATACAACTCCACATTATGTACATACATTTTTTTTTCTATGTACATAAGTTGAAGTTCCTGCTGTACACTTCTTGCTATGTACATACAGTTGAAGCCTCCTGTTGGGTGTTGGCTACATGCATGACATCATCCTGTTAGGTGGCAGCTACCTACATGAAGACATCATCACCTGACCGTTAATAANGACATCATCCTGTTAGGTGGCAGCTACCTACATGAAGACATCATCACCTGACCGTTAATAATGGTAAGTCAACTATAACACACTCGGGCTTAAAATGACCTTATTCCATCATCAACATGTCCTTATGAATTTAATATCTTTCAGACTGAGTTACTTGATCCAGCAGAGGCCGGTTTCCTGGACTTCCTGTGGTGGGAGCTACCAACAAGATGTGCACAAGCAAGGTCATAATGGTAAGTGACCTATTCCATATAATGTATAAGTTTATAATTGTAGAGATGTTTGGTCTTTGGATGAATTTGTTGTTTTATGGCTCAATTTCTTGCATTTTGTGGCTCAATTTCCTTGCGTGGCTCAATTTTCTGCATTTGGCATTTTTCTCATGGATGAATTTCTCGCATTTTATGGACGAGTTTCTCACAATTTGTGGACATATTTCTCGCAGTTTGTGGAGGAACTTCTCGCATTTGACATTTCTCCTGGATAAATTTTTTTCCATGGATGATTTTCTCCCAATACATGGACTCATTTCTCNTTGACATTTCTCCTGGATAAATTTTTTTCCATGGATGATTTTCTCCCAATACATGGACTCATTTCTCACAATTTCTGGACACATTTCTCTCGGATGAATTTCTCCCAATTTATGGATGCATTTCTCTCATTTAATGGACAAAAATGACAAAAATTGAAGTGGCCCAATTTGGCAGCTATTAAAAATAATTAAAACTTCAACTACTTTACAACTGACTTGGAAAAAAATTGGCAGTAAATAATGACATTGATATATAATCCAAAAAACTGAAATTGGCAAATTTTGGTGAAAATTTGAATTGTGAGCCAGGATGGCAAGTAATGTTAATTAGTCCAAATTTATGCCTCCCAAAATCCAACCCCGCGTCCTCGCCGTGGGAGGTGGAAACAGGCAAAGTACAGGCTTGCCAGACAAGGCGAGATGTAGCAGGTAGCTTACCTTGCTCTACCCAGTTGCTATGGTTGCCATAGAGACCTGTCTGGATTCACCTGGAAATGTTCTGGCAAACAGGGCTCTGGTGAAACTGAGTGGGCCAAACACACCCAGTGGATAAAAATGACTGATGCTTTTGTGCAGAAATTTTTTTTCCAGTGTTGTAGTAAACTAATAAAGTGATTTTTGCACTATAATTTATTGGCATAAAATTGTCAGCCTTGTGACTCATTTGTTTTAAGATACTCTGCAGTGGCATCCCGAACAATGCTAAACTCTTAGATTTCTACATTTATGGAACAAATCACTTGTATGGACAGTGTCAAAATAGGCCACATGCACTTTATGTTTGTATATAAACTAGTGACCTGTCATCCAGAACTTGCTTGCTGTTTTGCTGAGTATCATTCTTGCTTCGCAGGTTGCTAAATGTTATATTTCAGCTTTCCAGGCTGACTTGGTGTGCTTGCATTAGAGGTGTTTTAAAACATCACCAGCAGCCTGAGCTTTATCTTGCCTGTAGGATGTTGCAGCAAGCTCACACCAAACTCCTGTGGTGTATCATGGTAACGCATCCATTCTGTACATGGAAGTACCAGGTTCAAGTCCTGGCAGGAGTTGTTTTATTGTCTTGGCAACATTTCTGTTAGTTTACCAAAGTACAAATATGGCATGAGGGATTTTTTTTTTTTAAGATGTTGTAGAAATAAAATTGTCCAGCTTAGAAAATCATGACGCAGCAACAATACTTACAGAACTAACAAGCACATTCTGGATCATGGTTAAATATATACCTTGTGTAGAACGTAATGGTATAGTACCTTTTTGAGTGGCACGGTGTGATCTGTAAAAACCAACGCAGATTGACTGCAGATTGCCTCCATTATAAAGGATTAGCATATGTTGTTCACAAATCTCTTCATGGCTGCATCTCCCACAGCAATGTCAGTTAGCTACAAAAGGAAATGTATAGTAAGTGTGTTAAGACTATATTAAGTGTATAAAAAGATTGTAGTGTCTAGTAAGACTATAATAAAACTCTAGTAAGAACTATAAATAGTACGACCATAATAAGGGTTTCGTAAGTGTATAGTAAGACAACAGTAAATATATAAAAGGGCTATAGTAAGTGTATAAAAAGACTATAAATAGTATAGTAATACTAGTAAGTGTACAGAAGGCTATCGTAAGAGTATAAAAAGACTTTAGTAAGTGTATAATAAGACTACAGTAAGTGTGTAGTAAGACTATAGGTGTTGTATAGTAACACTAAAATAAGTGTACTTTATTAAGTGAATAAAAAGACTATTGTAGTTGTATAGTAGGACTAATAAGTGTGTAAGTGTATAGTCAGTGTATAATAAGACTGCAGTAAGTGCATAAAAAGACTATAGCAATTTTATAGTAAGGCTATAGTAAGCGTAAAAAAAAACAAACTTTATTGTATAATATAGTAAGACTTTAGTAGGTGCATAAAAAGACTATAGTAAGTGTGTCTTAACACAATAGACTTTATCACATTATAGGTCTCACATAGGTTTTAGGGTGTAGGTGGTGGGCTTGCAGGGCAGGCTGTGGTGCAGTAGTGTGCCACAGCCTTCCCACGGCAGTCTGCCATCTGCCGCTCCTGCCCTGCAATTTTAATGCAATACACTATAGTTTTGTACACCTAGGTGGGGCACACAATAAGGGGAAAAGAAAAAAAAAAAAAAAAAAANCTAAGTGGTTGTGTGTTCCGGGGGGTATTGGGTGTAGGCTGGGGTCCCTGCGTCTTGTCTTGCTGTGGCCCGTCCTTGGTGCCCTTGGGGCGCCCGGGGCACTGTGGACTGGTGTGATGTGGGGCTCTGGGGATGTCCCTGAGGGGGGCAGCTTG
>VXCM01002786.1:45000-46229 GCA_014773175.1 Lucifuga dentata | reverse complement strand
AGAGAGAGAGAGAGAGAGAGAGAGAGCGAGAGAGAGAGAGAGCAGAGGGAGGAAGAGAGGTGTGTGTCATACTGAGCATGCTCTTTGTGCTAACTTCCTGCTCTTTTCTTCCTGGCAGAAAAGACGGATTCAGCGAGAGAGAACGAGAGAGAGAGAGAGACCGGCATACAACAAGGAAAGGAAGACAAACAGAAGAGATCTGAATAAAACCGAAGAGAATTTCATCCAAACTGTAGAGTTTTCACACTGGGAGAGAATTCCACCGATCTCTGCTCTGTGGATTTTTCTGAGACATTTTATTTTTTAAGGAAGAGGGTCATTCATTGAAATTTATAGAGATTTTAAACAAATTTTTCAGTTTTTTTTTGGTTGCCAACAAGAACCGCAATCATGTTTGACTTTGAGCTCAGCCAGCGAGATGGGAAACTTGGTACTTTTTAGTTTTTGTGAATCTTTTTTGACCCAGATGTTTGAAAGAAACCCAGAGGGGGGTTTTCTTTGAACTTGCACAATCTCTTTCAATTTCTGTTTAGGCTTCTCTGTTATCTCACTCTGTCTTTTTCCTGATTAGGCTTTGTTTCTCGTAAGAGGAAGAGAAGTAGGTGGATGACTTCAAGTTTTTCTGCCAGGAGCCTGAACAACATTTGCGTTCCGCTTTGGCTCTCACAGGAGAGCAGATCCTCTCGTGTGTAGCAGAAAGTGTGTTTGAATCCCTCCGCGATATAAAACGTGCATCAGAGGACAGTCATCAGCTGGGAGTCTTGCCTGTGGGAAAATGGGATCAGAAAAAGACTCCGAATCGCCTCACTCCTCGGTGAACGGCGTTCCAAACCCAAAGTGCCATGCAGCCAGCAAGCGCCGGGGCCGCATCTCCTTCCACAGCCTCTTCCACAGCAAACGGGGCTCTCGGGGCTCCCGGGGCCCAAAAGGAGGAGCGGCCACCCCTTTAGCCCACCAACAACACCACGCGCAACATCAACAGCTTCTCCCTTCTGCCTTGAGCTCAACACCTGCCCTAGCCTCTGCTACGCCACCGGCCATCGCGACGGCCGCCGCCGCCCCGCAGGATGTTGCCTCCAGCACCCCCACGAAGCCTCTCTCTTCCAGCCAGCTGTCCCTGGGTGGAACCCCTTCCTCTGAGGATGCCAACCTCTTGGAGTGCCCCCTGTGCCTGGTGCGTCAGCCCGCTGACCAACTTCCTGAGCTGCTGGGGTGCAGCCACCGCTCTT
>VXCM01002786.1:0-40000 GCA_014773175.1 Lucifuga dentata | reverse complement strand
TGTACCATGTTGCCACAGGTGTTTGTGATGGACATCAGCACCTTTGTGCACATTCTTGTAGAGCAGTCATCCTCAAAGTCTGAACTCTGGTCTGGATCCGCACTGCACCACAACTGTCTCCGGACTCTGTGCAAATTCTGCTTTTCAGATGTATTATTTGTATTATCTGCGAGACATTGCAGCGATGCAGCAAGTCAAAATTCTCTGCTTTCTCTGCAGCAGAGAAAGTGAAACCGAATGTCCGACTGCTCCACTGTCTGTGTGAGAATGTCTCTGCTTTGGTTTGGTCCAGTCACATTAAACGTCCCATCATCTCCATGACAACGATGGGTTGACAGCATTTGTCTCATTTGGAGTTGACAGCGCAGCTAGTTTTGTCAGCAGTTAGCTTGACTTAGGGTCAAATTGGCCATTGGAAGAGGCGGGACTCCTCTCCCCGCTCGACACAAGCCGACCCTGGCTTGACTGACCTTAATAAACAAACCTTTGTCTTATTGAAAATTTTCTTTGTGGACCTTTAAGATTTGTATTTGATTGGTCCACAGAGCCTCCAGCGGTCAAAAACTAGGTTGTAATCCGAAATCTATTCAGCTCATAATGAGGAGCATACCAGATCTTTTTAAAAAATAATGTAAAGATTATAAAATACTGACACGCTTATGACAGAGCAGCATTTTGTGGATAAAACTGAAGCCTGGCATTCTTATGGAGGCAAAGGAGAGGCTATGCCTGCTGTTAACACACAGATACTGTTGCTTATACGTCACGTCATACTTTCCAAATATCTGCCAGTATATTTAAAGTAATTAGAGATTTTCTTTAATGTGTGTTTTGAAATAATAGCCTTGTCACTGAGGTGATTTTTTTGTAATTGTGTCATTAAATTGCACAAAGAATAAAAAAAACATAACAGAGAATCTTAACTGTGCCAGATGGAAGCTCTAATATTTGAGACTTTTATGTCGTTTATGCTATGAAATCAACATTTGGCTCATTTCCGATTTTATTGCAAACCAGTTGATAAATACTGACATCTTGCAGCTGCCTGTGGTTTTATGTGGAAGAAATTATTTTGGTGAGAGATGTTGGGATTTAACTGTGCGGATCGTTGTAACCAAGACAATGAGCTGAAAGCTGCGAAGAACTGGACCCCAAAGTGTCGATTCTCAGTGGGAGCAGCAGCACTAATAAGTCTTTTAAATCACAAATTATTATCTCATAATCCAAATAATCCAAACTTCCCCTCTCTCTCTCTCTCTCTCTCTCTCTCTCTCTCTCTCTCTCTCTCTCTCGCTCGCCCGCTCAGGTTTGCGGTCATCGCTTCAGGCTGTGCCAGCTGTCCCAGGCTGGTGTGTCGCAGGGAAGGATGTGGCGCTGAGTTCTGCTACCACTGCAAACAGGCCTGGCATCCCAACCAGACCTGCGACTCGGCCCGCCAGCAGAGGGCGCAGTCCCTGCACACCCACAGCAACCACTCGCCCAGCTACACACAGGAGCAGGGCCCCAGTGAGTACCGTACCCGGACAGGAACTTCTTTCTTTCTTTTCTTCTTGAATTTTAATTGCTGGTAATGTAGCATTTTCCCCTTGTCGTGCTAGTTTTACTTAATTACATTGCGGCATCTCCTCCTCTAAGTCCCCTCAGAGGGCTCTGATCTTTCCAGGGTGTCCCCCCCCTCCCCGTAACGTTTCTATGTTTCTGATCTTTGTAATTTACCTGTTTCTCCACCTGNTCCCCCCCCTCCCCGTAACGTTTCTATGTTTCTGATCTTTGTAATTTACCTGTTTCTCCACCTGCGGCTCCTATTGCATCAGCCAGTCGTTTGAGGAGAGGGGATCTCTCTTTGAACAGCCTCTCCTGAGGTTTTATCCATTTTTCCTTATATAATAAGGTTTTTAGGGAGTTTTTCCTCGTCTTCTTAGAGATCTTGGTCTGAGCCGGAAAGAAACCTTTAATGTGTGGGCCTGTAAAGCTTTTTGAGACATTGCATGTGATTTTGGGCGATATAAATAAACTTGACTTGACGTGACATTTTTCTGACATCACAGTTTCACACAAATCTGCCCAGAAAAACACGCACACAAATACACAAACAGAGTGTATTCGTGACTGTGTTTGGTGCGGACAAAAACAGACCTTTCCCCTGGCATTTCCGGTCTCAAAATATATTTTTTTCACACGTCTCGAGTACGCGCTGTCTCTTCGCCCGTCTGTCAATCTGCATCACATGTCTGTCAGAGTCGTGAGTCAACCTCAGCTAACGTCTGCTGCGTTGGCTCTGCTGCATTTCCTGCCCGCCTCTGGGGAAAGCGTGCAGCGTTCTGAGACACTATTGAGCCTGAGACACTATTTATATCACGCTTTCCCCCACTTGATGGTTTCATGACTGCAGCATCTTGTGTGTGTTTGTGTGTGTATATGTTAATGTTACCCTCCAGAACAGCAAGGCAGACTGTTTTGTTAGTCTGGCTTCCCACGAGTCTCAAAAACCCATCAAACTCTGTAGATTTGAGAAAATAAAACGAGCTCTTAAAGGTCCTGGAAAAATGAATGTGTGACCTTGAATGAACTTTTGTTTAAACGTTGCACCCAAATTCATCAATAGATCTCAGCTCTCTGGAGGCAAATCCAAGGATCAGCACTTTACATCCTGAGGAAAACCCCTTTCATAGAGATTTGTGTTAATGGAGCACTCGTCTTAATATACTTCATTAGGATTTCTGGATTTGGAAAGTAAATGCTCCATTGTGTTTAATATTGATCTTACCCCAAACATGTCAATTGTCAGTCTTTGAATTTCACCAGATAATAATTATTATTGTCTTTTTGTGAAGTCACCTTTTAAATATAGAGTTTAAAAATTACACTGGGAATGCACGTTTCTCCACTGTTTTTCCAAGCATATATTTAAGTCCGCCAAATCAGGATCCTTATCCGGCTCCAGACCAAATTACACCTATTAATAGTCTATCATTGGGTAAACATTGAGATTGTTGTATTCCGTTTTGAAGAAATTAACAAGAAGTATCAAAAAACACTCAATCTTGCAATGATAAGAAATCATATTAAAAATTCCGGGATCCACTCTGGATCCAGATCAGCATGAACTTTAGTGGATTCTTTGCTGGGCCATGCTCCGCCCTTCCTCCTTCTATTGTTGGATTGATGCAGAGGAGATAAGAGAGTCAGAATGCATGAAAAACACCTCCAAACATCCATGTTTGTATGTGTCCGTACATCCTTATAATCCCATTTTGATTAAAAATCTATTAAGTAAATCCCTCCAATTGCCCTGAGTCATCCCTTCTCTCTCTCTCTCTCTCTCTCTCTCTCTCTCAATTCACCATTTCCACTGCCAAATATCCAGACTGACAACAAAAGGCTGGTACTGACTCATAAAATCCATACTGCTGTCTGTCTGTTCATACCTGCTGTTAATACCACTGGGGACAGAGAGAAAGAGATAGGGAGAGGAGTGGAGAAATGAGAGGAAGAGTTGGAGGGAAATGAGAGAGCACGATAGATGACGAATGGAAAAAAAGAGGGCAGAGGGAGAAAGTAAGAGAGTCTGTTAAGCCATGTCAGCAGCATACAGAGTATGCACACAATAACAGCTCCTACATACGCGCGCACACACACACACACACACAGTCTGCCTCGGCTTGATATGCAGCATGGCTTCGAGTTAAAATGCCCCCTTTAAAGAACAGAGTGTGTTTCCAGCATCCACAATTAAAAACACAATAAACGATTCCTTTTTGTGCTTTTTCACTTTCCATTAGAGGACAAACTGCTCTGATCACTCCATCCTCTAATGATGTTTGATTTTGATGCCAACACAAGACACAAAAAGACTGATGATTAGTTTTGTAGGCTCATATTTTTACTATGTTTTTTTAAACTGAATCTCATGAATGTAAGGAACTAGTTTGTTAGTATTGTTTTGGGAATGTTTTGCGACACTTTTAGAAGGAATAGAGTGAATTTAAAGGGATGATCTCAGTGTAAAAAAAAAAGAAGAAAACAACAAAACCAGTAATTGAATAAACAAAAGTTTTTGTTTAAAGCTTTTATATCTTGACACAAGTCATTAAGCACTGCCTTTTTCCGTCTCCAGCTGATGACATCAAGCCCTGCCCACGCTGCGGTGCTTACATCATCAAGATGAACGATGGGAGCTGTAATCACATGACCTGTGCTGTATGTGGCTGCGAGTTCTGCTGGCTCTGCATGAAGGAGATCTCTGACTTGCACTACCTCAGGTGTGTGTGGTTTGTATTAATTTGTTGTAAATTATATTGAGATACTGCGCGTGATAATAATACATTTTAAATAAACTTTGACTTTCTTCCTCCCTCTCCTCTCTTTTTTTTTTTTGCCTCTATCAGTCCATCAGGCTGCACATTCTGGGGGAAGAAGCCTTGGAGTAGAAAGAAGAAGATTTTGTGGCAGCTCGGTACTCTGATCGGAGCGCCGGTTGGCATCACGCTCATTGCGGGCATCGCCGTGCCCGCCATGGTCATTGGAATTCCTGTTTACATCGGACGCAAGGTGAGAAATTTATATAACAAATAAAGTCTACACAGTGACAGTAGGGGCACCAACAATGAAGAGTCCAAACCTGTGTGAACTTTTGGGGATTTTAAGACAAAACAGCACATGATTTAATAGCAGAGAAAAAAAACATAACATTAAATTATTCCTTTACATTACACACTCAGGGCCATTTTTTGGCATAGGCAACCCAGGTGGTTGCCTAGGGCGCCTACAGGTGNTTCATTGTCAGGGCCGTTTTTAGGGTGCCTACAGGTGGGTGGGGGCACCAAAGAGAAAGGATTTTTTTTTGCCAATTAATCTATTTTATACTTCTGCCACCTACACTTGGTCCGCTGGTAAAAGTAGTATTTATTAATTTCACTAATGCTGTAAGTCAATGTTGCAACACACACACACACACACACACACAGCTGACACAGTTTGGAGCTCATGTTGTCCTGAGAGGAGGCGTCCTGCCGACCAGCCTGACACACAGCAGCACTACTATATACACTCGCATACTCGGTTATACTCGCGCGAGGGGCTCTCACCCACCGCGCGCGCGCTTCCACAGAACACCGAAGCATTTATATTTGGCGCATAATTGTCCATTTCAATGTTGCTGAATCATGTTCAGTGTCTGAACATGTCGACATGTTCCAGAGAAATTGAATTCCAGAGAATTCCGATTCTCTGGAATTCCAGCACCAACACAGAAAATAATTTCTCTGGAATGACACGGGGCGGTAAAGGTATGTAGGCAGGTGTAAAGGTTACATTTTGTTTAAAGTTAGAACTAAGCAATGTTTAATTCATTTCATAAATCGTACTTCAATGGACATTTGTTTTGACAAAGAAAGCACTTTTTCACATTCTGATTTGCACCTACAGCGCTGGCCAAAAGTATTGCACCCTCCTGTACTTTTGTGTAAATTTTTCTTTCTGAGTTAAAATACCACTCTAAACACAACAAAATGTATTTTTATAGTGTATTAGAGTAAGTACAACTGAAAAAAAAGCCAATAGTTGTTAATAGTGTTAAGTAGGAAGACACTTTTGACATATTGTTAAGATTTGAAGAAGAATACCAACATTATTAGTAGAGATCAAACAGGAAGTTAAAACATCTTCTTTGAGGTAGGGTCAGAGGTCAAATGGTTTTCACATGTTTTCACTGGCTTGTAGAAATATTGCAGTCATATTACCTCTCTGAAATCCAAATTTAAGTCTAAAAAAATAGTTGAATATTCTGAAAAATACTCAACTACTTGTAAAATACTAATAAATGAATTTTGTTGTGCTTGGAGTGGTACTTTGGTAAAGTTTACACAAAAACACAAGGGGTGACATACTTTTGGCACGCTGTAGTTACTCTGTAGTGCCTCCTTGTAACAAAAATACACAATAAGGTAGACCCCTAATGAAGCGTTGTTGACAAAAAAATTTAACACTGAGTGCAATGTGTTGTAAGTTAAGACTAAAACTGTCTTTTTTTCTCCTATGTATTTTGGAGAATGAGTGAAGGGGCACCAATGGATGCCTCGCCTACGGCGCCAAAGTGGTCAGAAATGGCCCTGTACACACTGTATTACGTACAGAGTGTAATGTAAATGCACTGCATTGCATTGAAAACACATGTTGAAGAAGAAGTTGTATACTTATAATGGTGAACTGAAACAAAAAAAACTCATCTATAAAAATTAATGGGAATGTTAGTCCATTTTTATACCAAATTTAAAGGACCATACCACCATATTGCATGTTTGAGCCTAATATATTCAATTTTCATACATGTTATGTTAATGACAGTCATTTCCCAAAGGATAAAACCATATTACAGCTTTCCTGATATTTTGCTAAATCTTTTAATCTTTCAAAATCAAATATTCAAGTGATATACCCACCTTAAAAATCAATGTTTCACCTGCTAATAGTTAGGCAAAATTATGAGGTCACGATTGTTAAAATTTTTTGATAAACGCAGGTCTTCGTTTGGGTTTATATTCTCTGGTGGAGACATACATTCACTCAGTGCTGTTTATCCTGCTTGAATTTTAAAATTACGTAACTTCAAAAAAACCTGAATATACGTGTTCGTAATGATGGATTACCTATCCCAAGAACGTTTGAAGTATCAACAAGTTGATTTTAATAGCGTACCAGANATGATGGATTACCTATCCCAAGAACGTTTGAAGTATCAACAAGTTGATTTTAATAGCGTACCAGAATTAACTAAAACCAATGGCGGTCTAAAAGGTAGGAAAACTTTTTTTTAACTCACCATTCCAGTAGTATGCTTTGGGAAATGATTGTCAGTAATGTTACATGTATGANTTTTTTAACTCACCATTCCAGTAGTATGCTTTGGGAAATGATTGTCAGTAATGTTACATGTATGAAATTGAATATATTAGGCTCAAACATGCAAAATGGTGGTATGGCCCTTTAATTTAGGGTTTATGTCACAGAGACCTGTGAAGTGATGCCACTCATACTGAGAAACACTTTTTTTCTTCTTGGACTGTTCACATGAATCTTATCTGAGGCCAGAACAGAAACAGAAGTAAAAACTACAGACGTTCACAGCTCTGCCACAGTCCTACTTTCACAATCATTCTGTCATTTCTTTGGAATTTACTTTTTTACATACAGAACCTTTTTAATTTCATTCTCCCATCATGACTTTATAGAGGGAAAGTTAGTGGTCATTCTGACTCATGTAAGAAACTTGCTACAAATAAAGGAAAATCCTGCAAGTTCTTCTGAGCGCAACAAAACTATTCATTCCAAAAATCTGTCTAGCTTTAACTTCCAGCCCCGCCGGTGTTCACTCCTGTTGTGAAATGTTTGTGTTCTTCTTATCCTCTCTCAGATCCATGCCCACTACGAGCTGAAGAAAACGTCTCGTCACAGACGGAACCTGGCCATCACAGGGGGCGTGGCCCTTTCCATCATCACCGCCCCTGTCATCGCCACCGTCAGTGTCGGTAAGGATCAGGACCAGACTCTGACCTCTGAGACTTAGTGGATATTTGAAGCTGCTTTCACTTTGTTTATCCTGTCCCAGACATGCTAATCTTCAACAGTTACAACAATGTTGGTCCAAAATTATAGTCCATTTCTAGTTCTTCTTCTTCTTCTTCTTCTTCTTCTTCTTCTTCTTCTTCTTCTTCTTCTTCTTCTTCTTCTTCTTCTTCTTCTTCTTCATATTATTATTATTATTATTATTATTATTATATTGTTACACAATAAATAACAGCAGAAACAAAAAGAAAACTATTAAAAATTAACACAAATATTAGTTTACTGTTTATCTCTATTAGTTTATCTCTAAAACATTGCGTTTTAGAGATACATAATTTGACTTTCTGATATTTGTTTTAATCGATTTCTTTTTTAAAATTATCTGTGTCACATCATAGAATTATTATCATTGTATTATTCTTATCTAAATCTTATTTCCATCTTATTTTATCTAAATCTTATTTCTCTCTTTCTCTCTCTTGCTCCTGTCACTCTCTTTTGTCCTCGCTTATGCTTTCTCTCTTTCTCCCTTTTAGTTTTTCCTCTGGGTTACACTTCATTTGACTTTTTGATAAGTATGTCACCAACATAAAGCTAAAAAAAAAAAAAANAAAAAAAAAAAAAAAGGCACGATGAATCTGTGGCTTCTTTCTGGCTAATATTCACGATCCTTCCTCTGATCGTTCCTCTGAAAATCCAGACTCTGAAAATTCATAATCAAATTCA
Source organism: Lucifuga dentata (assembly GCA_014773175.1). NCBI lineage: Eukaryota > Metazoa > Chordata > Actinopteri > Ophidiiformes > Bythitidae > Lucifuga > Lucifuga dentata. Next base: position 31,711 of record VXCM01002786.1, on the reverse strand, counting down.
CATCAGGGGTGAAACTTTTATGATATCAGCATCTCCCTTCCTGTCTCCTCAGGAATTGGTGTGCCCATCATGCTGGCGTACGTGTATGGCGTGGTGCCCATCTCTCTCTGTCGAGGAGGCGGCTGTGGGGTTAGCAGAGGGAAGGGACGTGGTGTACGGATAGACTTTGATGAGGATGATGGACCAATCACAGGTGAGGACACTGAACAGATACCGGTAATCAAAATTGAATGCTATATTTTACAATCCTTTGCTACCATGTCTTAATGGAAGTATTTCATCATCTCTCTGGATTTTAAAAGAGAAACTTTTGAGTTAATGTACTGCTTTAAAACAAAAACTATTTCTAGGCTACAGTAGAAATTAACAGAAATTTATGCATGGTATACTCTTCCTATTTCTGTTCTTCGTTCTCTCACACACACATTTTTGTAAAAAGTATTCTCCATCTCACACTCTGTCCAGTGGCGGATGCTTGGCGAGCTTTGAAGTCACCAAGCCTCGGTGAGAGTAGTCTGGATGGAGCAGTCAGTGGTTTGAGCACCACATCACCCAGTGAGGGGCTCTCTGTGGCCCCCGGAACCCTGGGTGACACACCCCATTTCAACACGCTGGCAGGGGGCGCTCTGGGGACCCGCACTGGCAAGTATAGCAGGNACCCCATTTCAACACGCTGGCAGGGGGCGCTCTGGGGACCCGCACTGGCAAGTATAGCAGGTGAGGATGAAGGATGAAGGATGGGCCACAGTTCTGTGTGCTGAAATAATACGAGCAGAAAATGTGACCCATATTCTGAGGTAGTAAAACCTTCATAATGGTAATAATAAATATGTCACAATCTGTGATGAGTCATTGCATTCGACACAACGCAAAGTACTTTAACTCTGTGTTCCTATGAGGGATTTAAGTGGTGAATATAAGTGTGTGTCGTTCCTGCAGGCTGGAGGTCCAAGCAGGGGAGCTGGCCAAAGAATCAGTCCAGAGGGAGACGGGCAGCCTGGGTGCAGGGAGTGACTGTGCCAGCACCCGAGGCATGGCCGGATCCATCATCTCATCCTACACTCTCCCTGACAGGTGACAGGAAAAACCTCTCTTCTCTTCTCTTCTCTTCTCTTCTCTTCTCTTCTCTTCTCTTCTCTTCTCTTCTCTTCTCTTCTCTTCTCTGAAGTTAGGTATGATGGGATTGAGATAACAGCATTTGATCTTATCTGATGGCTTGACAGGTTGACACCATGATTTCTTGTAGTTTTCTCCTCCTTAGCAACACTAATCCTGCATAAGCCTCACTCTAGATTAGTGACAGCTTTACTTCAGTTTTAACTGAGCCTCCTTGCTTAAAACTGCAGTAAACAATCACAACAAAATATATCTGCATATGACTGCATATGGCTGAAATTTATAATTAAATTTTGTTGCTTTTTATTTCTTTGTAACTACAGGTTTGCATGTTTTTTTTTTAAGTTAGAACACATTTTATTGTAATGAATGGTTAACTGAAAATAAGTTGTTTTTCTTAATGTCTTTCTATCTCTCTCTCTCTGTCTCTCTGTCTCTCTCTCTCTCTCTGTGCAGGGAGTGCACCAATCTGGAGATCCAGGTGGACATCGAGACCAAACCCAGCCATCTCTGCCTGACCAGCGAAGAGGACCTAACCCCACCCCCAGGCTCTGCTGCCATGGCGACTGCCTCAGGAGGGGAGGAGCCTCAGGACTGCAGTTCCAGAAGGGGCGGGGCTTTGTCTGGCTCTGTGTTAGGACTGTCGCCGGGAGCGTCCATCAGGGAGGGGCTTCGAGACGTCACCCTGGCGCAGCCGGAGAGTATCCGTAGCGACCTGGAGATGTCAGACACTCAATCAGACGACATCGCAGAGCTTACGTCCGATGACTGTGACTCGCCTCACCCAAAAAGCTGTCATCCGATGGCTGGCCAGCAGCCTCAGCTCCCATCTTGCCGAACCCTGAACCCCTCCACTGAAGGCCTTCATTGTCCTGCAGACAGCAACGTCATCCTCTACGTCTGAGAGAAGAGAAACTCTCAGGATTGCACAAAAAGAAGCTAACAAGCCCCTTCCCCTCCAACAATTATATTTCAGCTTTCCCTGATTTCATAGCTTTTCTTCTGTTGTCGTTTCTCATTTTGCTGCTTTTGCGACTCACAGAAACCGTCTTAAACACCGACAGCCTTTGTTTACTTTCGTCTGTCTTATCTATCTACCTGTCAATCTCCTCACTGAGCAAATTGTCAGGGTTCTACCTCTGAGATTTCTAAGATGATTTATGTTACTCCTTGGTGCAAAATGCCTTGGCTACTTAAGCAAAAAACAAAATCAAAAGAAACAAAACAAAACAAAAAAGCAAGAAGAAGAGGTATGAATTCTTAAAGAAATACTGAAACGATGAAATAGGGTGAAATGTCACCTAGCACAGCAGTGGGTGAAGAATGGTGGGAAAATAGATTTGTACTGAGAACGAAGGGGTTGTTTATAACAATGTGTGAATGAATGTGGACTTTGTACTCGACTACTTTGGCTTTACTGTTCTCTTTTGCCCTATTTATATTCAGACAACTTTAAAATGATATTATTTGCTGTGTGCATGAGTCTGCATGAGCCACGTCTTGTATGGATGGTTTAAAGGGCAGCGAGTTTCCATTACACTGGTGAGAGACTGTTTACTTAGAGGAAATATCTGCACTTGAAGCTCCCTTGCCTGCACAGAGGAGAAAGATTAGGAGGCAAAAAATAGGGACAAAAAAAAAAAAAAAAAAAAATAGACATATTTACCGATGTACAGAAACGATTGAGTTCTGACAATAATGTGGCGAGACAAAATACACAGATTGCATTGTATTCCCTTTTGTTTTATATCATTGCAGGACCTTTTTCACCCTGTGGCCATTTTGAACAGGCGAGTACAGTTACAAGGTCTGTCCTACTGTTTTTGCACAACCACTCAAAGATTTATTGTTTTACAGATTTCATACAAAAAACAAATAATCTCATTTCAGAGGCCAACAGTGATTCTGTTTTTTTTTTTTTTTTTTTTTTTTTGCGCTGATTATACCTAAATTATAAACCTTCTATAATCTTGATTTATGTGTATAGGTAAAGTGAATTTTGTAGGAAGGGTACTGTATAAGTGAGGGACCGTGATAACGTCGCCATCTGGTGGTAACTTTCCAATATTACAGAGAGAAATAGCTTGATGGGAAAAAAAAAGACATTTCAAGCTACAAATATTAAAACAGTGATGTAGCAGAACTAATTTTTCAACTGATTTTTTGTAAGTGTAGGGGTCATATTTTGTTCACATTGTATGTACCCCCCTAAACCCTGTGATCATTCTGTCAGCTGATCAGTAAGCTGTGAATTTTTGTCCCTTGATACGAATGTAACCACAAGAAGGACACTTCAATTCACAATGCCGAACTTCCTTTCTTACCCCTAGTTTGTCAAAATGGCCACTGTGTAAACAAGTTCAGCAGTCACAAACACAAGCTGTGTCCCAAATCCTTTCTACAAACAGATTCTAACCAGGTTCTGTGTATTTAGTGCAGTCAGAATTGCAGAAGATTAACAAAATTTGTATACTCAGATGTCAGTATGTGTACTACAGCTGGCTAATTTTGAGCGTCCTGTTGATGGAAGGTCCCACAATGCACTGCACAATACTCAATAACATAAAACAAATTAAGTATCAATTCTTTCAGCACATGACAAAACAGAATATTACATTATACATTAAAATACTACACAATTAGTACATAATGTGTAGAGTAGTGTTATTATCTAGTGACATTCAGTATCCACTAACTTAATATTGCTCTCCAGTCTGGACAGCTGCAGAAAGTCTGCAAACACAGAGGCCTGTCATTGTCACAACTCTCTTGCCGTATGGCTCTGGTGTGTGTCATGTGACCACTAAAGATGCAGACAGTTGACTGCTTGCCTGCCTTACAGACACAGACTCACACTGATCGACACAACACACATCCAAATAGTTTTCTGGTTTTGGTTTCTGACATGTTAACTGGTTGCCTGGTCCACTTGAACATTGTGTGTGTGTGTGTGTGTGTGTGTGTGTGTGTGTGTATGTGTGTGTGAGCGAGAGAGACTTCACATGATAGCCTAAAAGAATGAATGCACTCTTGATGAATGTATTTGTTTATCCCACCATGTCTTTGTTTTGAATGAGCACTTGTGCACTTTATCTCATATGTCTCTTTTTTGCTGTTCATTGTCTGTTGCTGTAACTGAATGGACTTCCTTTGCATTCAGTTGTCTGTGGTACAACCAGAACAGATCACTTAAGGTACCAGAGAACTTCAATGAATGAAAAGTTCAGTTCACAAACAATGTAAACAGTTAAAAAAAAAAAAAAAAAAAAAGCTTTCCTTGTCAAGTTTCAGTGTTTCTAACTTATAGGGGATCTAAGGTGTCAAACTTTTATCGTTTTACCCACTTATCATATTTTTGTATAGTTTATTCTATTAACTTTTGTTTTGCTACTTATTTTTAGAAGGCAATGGCACTTTTTTTGAACATTAAATGGCTTACTATGGCTTACCAAACTTTTCAGATATTGATTGATGAGCTCTTTTCAATCAAACACTGTATCTTAACTTTCTGTTACCTCTGTGCTTCAGTTTTAAATTAATTTTTTTTTTTTTTTTTTTTTATCATGTTTGCCATCCTAAAAGGGGTCGACTTGAGTCCTCTTTTCATCTCAGAGTAATTTTATAGATTTAGCAGCTTATATTGACTTTGTTTGCAGTTATTGCCTGTGAGGTAACACATGAATGTACCACAGACAGAAACCGAACTTCCTGAAGGAGCCTGAGTGAGAGTTGATGGAAACATGTCCCATTAAGAACACGGGTGGTCTTGTACTTATTGAAGAGTTTTAGAGTATATAGATAGCAATACTTAAGTGTTATTCTCTGTGTATTTTCTGGCATTGTTAAAGCCCTGTACTGTGTGGGGTTATACATGTCGGACTGTGAAAGAAATCTGTGGATCTTTGGGGAAAAAATAAACAATCTTCTGTTGCACCAAAACTCTGAGATGTTGTCAATCATGTGTGTATGTGTGTGTTATTACTGTCTGTCTAAAGCAACTTTACTAGACTCAGAAAAGTCATAAAAATTGAATACAATACTAAATATTCCTCTGTCATTTTAACATTAACACTATAGCTTCTGCCACCAACAGCAACCTAGCAACCACAACACCACAGTAACTGCCCACCAACAAAACCACCCATAACACCATAGCAACCACATAATGTAAGTGACTCAGTATTCATTTGATACCAACTTCATCCTCGATGTGATAAATAGTTTATTTCAGGACCAGATCCACACTGGATAAAGTGTGCTGTTTGCTTGCAGTGAAGGAGTGCAGCATTAAGCCATTAACAGCATTTTCATCACAATTGCAAAATGTGTCTGGGTTCTGCTTTCACCAGCTCAGCAAGTTTTTGCATCTCATTAGTTTAATCAAATTGATTTTGTGTAGCTTTACGCTAGTGTGCTTTAATACCACAATGTTGCTTTTACACAAATAAACATCTGCCATTTGTGATATTAGTGGTTATACTCTTTAGGCTGATAAATCTTCACAGCACTGTCGCAAACTCTGTCGCGTCTCGTCGACGTCACAACTAACTGCTTTACGGACATATTTTAGTCTACCGTAAAGTAAAACGTGGATTGGGAAGAAGGTTACAGCGACTCCTACAAAACACGGTAAATAGAGTGATTTGTGTGTGTTTACGCATTTTAACAAAATGTATTTGATCTGTATACAGTAAACACTTTGTTTATCGTTGGAGAAAGACATCTATGTGTTAATACTTTAAAATGAGAGCCGCCTGTCGCTAGCTAGCATGAACAAGCGGTCATTGAAGACATTGAAACGGTGCAGACTTACAAAAAATCTGATCTTTGATTCGTTTATAGGAAAATCATCATGAATATATGCTTAGAATTAAATAATTAAACTTTAATCATAGATATAATTCTTTTAGACTTGCGTATTTCTGGCTATGTTAGCCAGCTAGCCAGTTAGCATGTGTAGCTAACTGTCGTTTGTCACTAATAAATGAAAACGGAGTTGCAAGTATATCGGAAATTATTGTATACCTTTTATAGTTAAATCTTGCTGAGTTTAATCATGATCAGGCTTGATGCCCGCTGTAATTTTTGAAGCTATATTTTGTGATGTTATATTGGACTGAACTGTACTGAGAAGTTTATCCTCCATTTATATATCTGGGTTGACAAAAAATTAGTCAACGCGTTTAAATATAATATAGTAATTTCAGCCTCAGAATAACCATAGAGTTTAATCAGCAGCTTTATGAGTCAGTCTCAACAAAAATGTAACATTAGGAGTTTCATAACGGCAAGATTTATTGCAGGGCTGCTGTATTATATTGTTATATTGCGTTATTGTATATAGGATACATCATGGAAAGGTTCATATGTTCCTATGTTGTTACATATGCACAAAATTATAGACACCTAAATTTAATCATTGTCACTCGTTATAATCACTCATCTCTGTGTCAGGATAGACGGTTGTTACAGTTTCAGATGGAGTGTTCATTTTGGACTGACAGATAATCTAAATTTCCACACATACCATATTTATTATATCCATGGTGCTCCACTGTTCATGACTGGGAGTTTTGTTTTGTTTTTTTTACATTCTGACTTACTAAACAAGTCTAAAAACAGTGACTTTCTCTCACTAACTCATTCTTAGGTAATACTTTACGTGATGTAGTATCATGGGCCACTGCCCTTTTGCTTTTGCCATGTCTACTTTACAGTTTTGCGTTGTGTAACAACCGCACGGCAGGTTATTTATTCAGTAAAATACTCGTTGATATAAACATTTTCAATAAGCGTTCTCATCGTTCAGGTTTTCTCAGATGTGTCTCTCATATCTGTATGGTCCCTGCTGTTCACTTCATTGCATCTTCTTTTCATTATCATCCCCCCGTCTCCTCAGCATCATGCCGTTTGTAGACCTGCAGTCGCGGCTTGGCATCAGCCTGGACCGCTGGCTGCTGCTGCAGAGCGGAGAGCAGCCCAACAAGCGGGCGGCGCGCTGCCATGCCTTTGAGAAAGAGTGGATTGAATGCGCTCACGGCATCGGACAGACGCGTGCCAAGAAGGAGTGCCAAGTGGAGTTTGAGGATTTCTATGAGTGCATGCACAGGCAGAAGATGGTGAGTTTTTGATTCTTAATAAATGATCTTTTCAAATGAGTGTTTTTGGCATTTATTGCCCTACATTTACTCACGCTGAGTCACAAAACCCACTTTTCATTCCAAAAAGTAGTTTTTGCATTTGGATGAGGGTGTCATTTGAACTTTTAAAATGATATTAAGCAGAGATTTCCTGCGTTGATCTGCATGATCAAGATTGGGGCCGGTTTGTGAGTGGATCTGCTAAATCTGTTGTCCACTGTGATGGGTGATGTCATTCATAGATCCATAATATGTTCTAAATACATAAAGTTATTTGTGGTAGTGCAGCTCTGATTCTAATAGGACCACCACAGTAGATTAAATTATGGCATCAAACAGGAAGAAAGAACTTTTTATTCAATCTAAACAGAGATTAACGCTTCCAGAAGAGTTTCTATTAGTCACATGTGGTACAAGGATTTAAAGGATAATACTAGTGATAATGCATGTTTTAGCCCTATATATATATATATATATACACAAAAATACGACCCGCATACATGTTACATTACTGAGAACTATTTCCCAAAACATACTACTTGAGCAGTACATTTTAGAATGTTTTTTCCTACCTTCCAGACTGCCATTGGTTTCAGTTCATTCCAGTACGCTGTAAAAATCAACTTAAAGAGGCTTGAAATGTGTTTGAGATACGTAATCCATCACAGTGAACAATGCCTATTATTATTATTATTATTTTTTTTTTTTTGGAAGTAACTTTATTTAAGCTGTCCAGCACGGATCTGCACAGAAGACAATGTATTTCTCTGCCAGGAAATATAGTCCCAAGAGAAGACAACTTTTACTGAGAAATTGACATGAACGTGCCTTCTACAATTGTGCATAAGTGCTAGAAGGTGGGTGTATCACCTCAACTTTTGATTTTAAAAGATTAGGGGATTTGGAAAGTAACAGGTAAACTAAAATATGGTATTGTATTTTTGAAATTGGTTGTCAGTAACATAACACGAATCAGGTTGTATAGTTTAGGCTTAAACTTGCAAACTTGCTGGGTTGGTCCTTTAATGACAACAGAAAAATCACTGACTTTGTTCTCCTCAGTGAAGAGAATAAGATGGTTGTGTGTACAACACTCCCCTAATTTAATATCTCTTCCTTCTCTTCTCTCCCTCCCTGCAGCACAAGCGGTTGTATACGATCCGTCAGCAGCGCGACAAGATGATGAAGGAGGGAACCTACACACCACCTTCCTGCCACACAGGCAAACCAGACGAGTCGCCATGAGGGAACACAGAACCGTCTGCAGTCATGTCATGTCCTTGTGTATAGTAAATCAGATATCACTATAGCTCATTTTCCCTGTACAAGTTTGCAAATAAATGTTATATCACTTCTCCTCTTTTTTTTTGTAGCATGTGTGCAGAAGGTAAGACTCAGCTAATAATGGTGTGTTACTTTAAAGTATTTACTGAAGGAATCTTTATGAATTGCAAAGGTTTGCAGGTTAAATGGTACATTTGAAATATTGCTCATGAAAGCTACTCTAATTCACCAAAATGCTTTATTTGAAGAGGTGAAATATTCTGAGAGGGTCAAATAAAACTCTTCATTCTGTTGAGGTCGTTTGATGAAAGTCATTGCCCTGTGAGGAAAATTCACTGTAGAAACAGGATCTAGAGAAACACAATAAAATAAAACCATAAAATAAAGGTATAAATGATATCACATATGACCATGCTGACGCAGATGTAAAGGTGCTGTAAAAATGTGCCCAAAAAAAGAGTTGGAATGCCAAAAACGTATATTTTTTATAATTTTATCACTATAAAAAATTGCAACACCTCATTTGCTATGTTTTGTATCCAGTGTTAAAAATGGAATGGGGGTGACTGGCCTGATGACTCAACTGCTCTTTTCTTGCATTAAAAAACAAAATTGAAATCAGTCCATGAGTGATCACATGCAGCAAACCAACAGCTTTTTCTTATAATAACCTCTTTGTTTGCTGCAATGACTTCTGCAGAAGGATTTAATGTGTTTTTTTTTTTCCCCAGATGAGGAAATCTTGTAGTCTGTACTGCAGTCTGTTGATCTTTGCCTTGGCTGTAAATATAAATGGAACTATTGAACTACAGATTCACTACAGTCCATTTTCTTAACCCACTGACCTAATTTCAGTAAATCATTCAGTGGATTAGTGAGGAGTAAACGCTCCCGAGGGACGGCGGGACCACTGTGATGAGAGATTGAAATGAATGGATGCTCTGTGACATCCCTGATTCAATTACAAGCGTTTAAATCTGACTGATGGGATAAGAATCCGCCACAAGGGGGCGCTAAGAGCATAGTTAATGTAGGATGTAGGAGCAATTGTACAACTCAGTGTCTGAATTTGACAATTAAATCCAATCTGGTGGCATTTATACTGTATTATGGGTTGTGGGTTTAATTCCTGCTGTGAGAACACATGAGATAAATGCTGCCAGAGTGGTTGTCCTAAAATTTATAAAAATGGAAATTAGAGATTGCTATATTTGCTTTGCAGAATATTAGAAGTGTATCCAATGCTCACATTGTCACAAGGTTTCCATTGGATAAATGAGGTCGCGTCTCAGTCCACAGTCTTATTCAGTTAGGTTGTTACATAAGCTTTAGTCACTTTCACTGACCTGCTGACACATGTTGTTTTTACTCGCTGTGATGCTGTTCAAACTGATGGATCATCAATTCAGCATTGTTTGGTCAGAAACCTATTAGCTTAGTAGTCAACTTTGCCCCTGATTTATTTATCACCATAGTGGCCTAATGTTCATGTGGTCGGTCAGACCATTAGCTGCTATTTGATTAAAATGGCTACAGTCAGTCCAGTTAATCCTGAACTGGAGTCCAGAGTTCATTTGCTTTTTCTGATGGGGTCGTGAGAGGATGAGACAAGAACTGCCTTCGTGGATTATCCTGCAATGGACCCCAGACATCCCCCAATCCCACCCCACCCACAAACATAAGTAATTCCACTGACATCAGCTTGACACAGCAGTACTCTGAATCAGTATAAGGGCAGGTTTAGGCCTTTTTTTTAGCCGCACGTCCTCACGAAAGACAATTAAGACTACTTCCAACGATTTTTCAGTAATGCCAATTCTGATTCACGTGAACCGAATTATAGTACCACCATCAAAAAACAAAAACAAAAAACAAAAATAGCATTGGATCCTAGCCTTTTGCCACAGATTTAATGTTAACCAACAACTAGCATGGAAACCCACGTAATTATAAAACAATACTGTGCTCGGCTCAAACTTGACAGTGAAGTTTAAAGGTGAGAGTTTGAATTGAACCCCAAATCAGTAAATCTATCCATCATTCCTTCTATCAGACACTTTACTAAGAATCAATAAAGGACAAACCCTGAACTCTTGGGGCCCTTGGTGGTCTGGGAGCCCTGGTTATGAGCCCTAAATGTGGTGTTCCTGTCTCCAGGGCTTAAAGGACCATATGGCCATTTTGCATGTTTGAGCCTAATATATTAAATTTTCATACATGACGTTACTGACAGTCATTTCCCAAAGCATACTACTGGAACGATGAATTAAAAATAACATTTTTCCTACCTTCTGGACCATTTCAGTTCATTCTGGTATGCCATTAAAATCAACTTGCTGATACTTGAAACGTTCTTGGGATATGCAATCCATCATCGTGAACAAGAGGTGTATTCAGGGTTTTTTTTTTTTNTTTTTTTTTTTTTTTTTGGAAGTTTCATGATTTTAAGCACAATAAAAAGCATGGTGTGAATGTATGTCTCCACCGGGAAATATAGTCCCAACAGAAGACCTGCGTTTATTGAAAAATTTAAACGACCATGACTTCATAAGGCTGTGTAACTATTAGTAGGCAAAACATCAATTTTTAAGGTGGGTGTATCGCATGAATATTTGATTTTGAAAGATTAGTAGATTTTGCAAAATATCAGGAAAGCTGAAATACGGTTTTATCCTTTGAGAAATGGTTTTCAGTAACATAACGTATGAAAACTGAAACATGCAAAATGGACGGTATGGTCCTTTAAGGAGGACTGAACTCCAAGATCCCCCAAAAATGAACAGATCTTCTTCCTGCAGACTGGGAGCATCAGGCAAAATAAAACAGCTCTGCTTCTCTCTCCAGCTGTAATCAATTACTTTTTGGGCTTCTCCCTCTCTTCCTCCAGCTGTTTGAAGAGGAGGAGGAGGAGGAGGAGGAGGAGGAGGAGGAGGACAGGAGTAGCGGTAGTGTGCGTGTGTGTGTGTGTGTGGGATTATAAAATCCCAGATTAATATTGTCCCATGTGATGAAAATGCAGAGATTTCACTGCTTCCTCCATGCAATCCTGAAATGTATGAATGAGTGAAAATGCCAACGTGAACGCCCTTCTTTCCCGCTCCTCCCTAAACAACGTGAGAATGTGAGTCTGTGTGTGTGTGTGTGTGTGTGTGTGCGCGCGCGCGTGTCTGGATCTGGGTTTGGTGGTGCTGCTGAGCCACTGATGACGCAGGAGTCCACCCAAAATCTGAATTTCCACGACACTTAACACGCTCAATAGAGATGGGTTAAGTGTGGGAGCCGTGAAAACAGCCTATTGAAGAGAGAGAGAGAGAGAGAGAGAGAGAGAGAGAGGAGCTCTGGTGGGGGTTGAAGGCGAGAAGGCAGAGACAGGAGGAGGAGAAGGAGGACTAGGACAGCCATTACCATTCAGGATCACGTTTGCTTGCTTTTCTTCCTCGGCTGTGCTCACGTTTGGAGGAACCGGGATAACGGAAAGCCGGTCGGTGGACCTAAATCAGCCGTCCATCCATTCATCCCTCAACAGCTACTTCCATCCGGAGGAGAGGCGGAGGGGGCAGCGGCGGCAGCATCCCCGGCCTCCCTCGCTCTGTGCTCGGATTCCAGGATCGCTGCTGCCCGGTGAAGGTAAGAGGCTCCGGAGCTCTTTGCTGCTGGTGTTTCCCCTCCATCCTGACACATGCACGCTCACCTGATCATGCTGGTGTGTTATTCGAACATATCGTGATGATGTGTGTTAAAGTCAGTTTGTGTATGCACTTTATAATCTGATCACAGGTTTTATGGTGAATGGATGGATGGATGGATGGTGATGCTTGTGCTCTGTTTAGCTTGTTGATCCCACGCTGAAGGATGGCTGACACATTAGACAGATGCACAGTGTGTGTTATAGCTGTAATCTCTTTTTCAGAGCTTGATGGCTGGGAATCAGAGTGGGTTTCTGGGTGAGAGGGGTTCTGGGTGGGGATAAGGCTGTGGAGGTTGTTCACACGAATGAGACAGAATTTGTCTCCACAGGCTTGCACAAATGGATAAGTGGAATTATTTGGTGTAGACAAAGGGCTCCCATGCTTGCTTGCAGTCTGCTTTTGCACTCTATCCGACTGCATGCACAGCCCCTTTTCTCTCCATGTCTGATTCCATTCATGCAAACACACACACACACANCACACACACACACACACACACACACACACACACACACACACACACACACACACACAGGCATGCAGGCAGAATTGGCAACATGACACACAGCTGCGTTTAATCTCAATTTTATAGGCTGATACACAAGAGATATTGCTGTGATTGATCTGTGCATTTACTAAAGTTAATTACATCTAATGATCACCAGCACCACCTCCATTACCATCACCTCCACCCGTTTGGTCCCAGTGGGCTCCGTCGCCACAGGCTTTCTGTCTGTGTGTCTGTCTGGTAAACCTCAGCGATATTATGCAAGGTGGAGGCAGAGAGACAGAAACACACATCAAGATTCAGGGCTCCCCCGCCGCTTTGTACCAGATGGTCAAACACACATTTCCCTCCGGCCTTATGTTGGATCTTCAACTAACAGGGCTTCTATTCCATCCAGACACATAGAGATCAGAAAGGAGACACTAACTGCCTATTCATAATTCATTTCCACTTTACTTTGATGGAGTTAAACCTTTAAATTGTTTCCTTCACCCTTTACTCCTCTGCAGCGGCCACAGAAACACTATACAGGAGGGAAGCAGCAAAGGTTAGCACGAGGCATTTTTGCAGTATAATGTAATGTAATCAAGTATAATGTATAATGTAACCATATATGTCTGGTATGTCTGAGTTATTGATTTATTTTTAATGGCCTCATTTTTGCCCAGAAACAGAGTGGAAATTAAAATATAGTGCATCTACTCTGATTTGGAATTGTCTTTCTTGTCGCTGTAAAATGCCTTACTGGCACCTACATCCCTCCCTCCCTCTCTCTCTCTCTCTCTCTCACAGAGAGAGAGAGAGAGAGAGAGTGTCTAGCCAACAGTCTGAATTGTTTGGTCTTCCCTCAGCATTTTGGTATGCACAGAGCATCTTATCACGGGCGAGAGAGAGAGAGAGGGACACACACACACACACACACACACACACACAGAAAGAGATTTCCTATCTTCACGTTGTCATCTTTATGAGACTAACAGTAATATCCCAGCAGAGTACAGTTAATATTGATCTGTGTGTGTGTGTGTGTGTTGATACAGATGGCACATGATCACACACTATTCTCATTAAAGCAGTATCATTGACTCTCTGACCTTCACTTCTTCACCCATCACACTTTCTCTCTCGAAGTCTTCTTTGAAGAGTCCCTCCTTTATTTGCTCACGGTCCCATTTCTTCCACTCTTCATTTCATTTACTTTCCCTTTCTTTCTTTCTTTCTTTCTTTCTTTCTTTCTTTCTTTCTTTCTTTCTTTCTCTCTTCCAGTAATGCTGAGTTGTGAGCTACTGTATTCTTGGCCAGCTAGAATGTGTTTCCATGTGTGTTATGCACATCTGTATTAATAACATTAATGCTTTAATGGTGTGAGAGAGTGTTTTTGTGTATGCTTGTCTGTGTGTGCGTGCGTGTGTGTGTGTGTGAACTGAGTCTAGCCATTCATTTATTCACTCTGTGTGTTAGCATTACTCATCATGTCTGGGGCTGCATATTAAAGAGAGTGCACACTCATTCATCCACATACTGTACATTACACTCACTTTCTATTAAAGTTTATAAATGTTAAATAAGGAAATAGGACCAGAGCAGTGAAGATTAGAGGAATATCAGATTTGTAGTTGAACAGGAAGCCATGAAGTGTAAATCATATGTAAATCTGGCGTGTTTTCTGCTCAGGTAGTTATGGACATTATCAGGCATAACTCTGCATTATGTCTGTCTGTTGAGCATGAATGTCAGCGAAACTCCCAACAGCTGCCTGATAATGGAGTAGAGAGCGCTGGAATGCTGGTCTGGAATGACAAATGTTTGTGTTCTCTCCATCCTTCTGTCTCTCTCTTGTTTTTCTGTCTTCCTGTTTCTCAGCCTGTTGCTCGGACTCTTCATTGCTACCTCTACATCTCTGTTAAAGTGTCCTTTTCTCTGTTCATGTCTTGTTCTTTTATTCTCTTTTTGTTTCGTGCTGTACACACACACTACACACACACACACACACACACACACACACACACACACACACACACACACACACACACTGCTCTGGGTAATCCGTGGGAACAGTCCGTGTCCATGCATGTTCTGATTGTGAGTTATAAATCAGGCCAGTCAAGCATCCAGCATCCCTGCATGAACTGCTGCTCGCTGTCACAGGAAGAGGCAGGAGCCAAGAACCCTGCAAGGATGTGTGTGTGTGTGTGTGTGTNGGGGGGGGGGGGGGCTAAAGTTGAGTCATTGGTGCATGCATTGGCGTACTCAAATCACTAACTTAAATAAAAGTACTAATATGTACAACAATGGATGGAAATATACTTAATTTAAAGTAAAAGCCCTGCATTCAAAATTTTACTTCATTAAAAGTGACGTAGTATTAGCAGTAAAATGTATTCAAGTATCAAAACTGAAAGTACTCAGGGCTCCTGTTAGAATGTTAAATTATTGATGCATTACTGTAACATGCATCTACTACATGCTAATGAATCAGTTATAAAATCTCTAAAACTGGAGATGTAAGACTTCTCATCAGACAGATTGAACCATCTTTGTATCTCTAATTCTGGAGTGTATGGAATAATGCAATAAAAAAAAAACTCTAGAATAAACTAAGAAAAGTTCTAAAACTTTCATTGAAGAATGGAGTGTTTTTCAACCTGTTTTTTTCAGTTTGGGGGATTTTCATGCTTCCAGGTCAGTTAAAGGATTATATGCTCCTGCCCATGTTGGTAAATTATTTAGAAATTCAAACCTTTCCCCTTTCTAAAACTCTTCTGATAAAATATTAATAATGCATTGTGTCATCAAACTACAGCAAGCATGTGAAGTCTTAATCTGCAAAGTAACTCATTACTACACTCAGATAAATGTAATGGAGTAAAAAGTACAGCATTTCCCCCTAAAGTGAAGTGCTGTTGTAGCAGAAGTGCTCATCAGTTTTCTACCATAAGGCCAAAACGTGATTTATTTGATAATTTAATCAATTAATATCATATCAATCAATCAATCAATATGTCTGATCATACAGTTATTTCCAACACTTTATGTATAAATTCACTGTGCATCTGTTAATTTGAGTTTGTCTGTGTATATTTGTCAGCAAGTGTGTGAGGATGACTTGATGAGGGGGAGTGTGTAGGGTCTCAACAAACAGGAAATGATCTTAGTCTTTCTCACTCTCTGTTTTTCTTCTTCTTGAGAATATGTTGTTTTCCCTTCTAAGAGCTCTAATGACACACTTGGCTTTGAAGCTTCTATTCTGGATCTATTTATAAAACCGCTAGCTGCAGTGGAACCAACTCGGTGTCAGCAAACAGCAGGGAAACTGACTGATGATACACACACACAGATTTTTACCCTCAGATTCACACAGAAGGAGGAGGAGAAACACATACAGTTATACTAGAAAACCGCAGAGAATTCTGGGAAGACTTTGACCTCTTCTGAGCAGCGTTGTCGTGGAGACAGGGATTCAGGAAGTGGGTTTTTTGCCAGCGGTCTAGCTTGGGGCCAGTCTCGGGAGGAGAGGAGGGGAGGAGGATTTTTTTGGCAGTTGTAACCCAGATGGAAATCCCAGTAAGGGATCGTACCAGCCGGCTTCAATGATACACTCCCACCCTGAAAACCAGAAGTGCTGTAGCCTCATGGGTCTCTACGGTTTCGTCTGCAGGTTTCATCTGAACAAAGCCAGATTTACTGTTCAACTCTTTGGCAGGCAGCAGAAGTCGGTCAGGAAGCAGTTTAGCAGTTGAGCTGGTTGTTTTCTGAGAGGAATTTGTCAGAAGCAGCAGGGACTGTTTTTCATTAAAACTGTTAGCGGGGCAGTATGAAACACAGACATGGGTCACTGTCCATTTCCATTTTGAGGAGCCGTATTTCAGAAATAAAGTTTGTCCAGAACTTATTAAAATACTCATTCTTCCTACTTCCATGCTACAAAATAAGTCACAGGTGTTTCTGTAATGATTTAACTTCCATGTCAAAGCCTAAAACTTCTCATTTTACATTACAGTGATCCTGAATTGACAATGGCCTTGTGATGTCAAACATTTTGGTCTTTCTTGCCATGTTTGTCATGACCTTTGACCCCTGTGTATTAACACAAGAAAGTGATTTGCCTTATTCCACTTATTAAACTTGAGAAGCTAAACACCTGAAATAAGTAAAGCTTGGTTGTTGTTCTTTTGGCATTTTTATTCAGTTTTTCAGATCACAAGAGCACCTTCCAGCATACAAACTGCAAACGTGACTTTAATACACACGGATACGTAACGTATTAAAACAGTAATCCATTTTAATTCTATATAACTTCTTCATCTTTTCCTACCCCTTTGATCACCACCTAAACTTTAACTAACAACAATGATTTCGATCATACAAAAAGATAACAAATGTCTAAAACTGTGTCTGTATAATTCCTTAATTTAAATGGGTTCCTTAATACATACAGTATTTATGCCATAAGCTGATTTTTTTTTTTGTAGTCGTTGTTGGATTTAGGGAATGACACTCTTCAGAGTATGTGTGTGTCTCTTATGGAGTGTGACAAATTGACTGCATGGATGGGAAGCTACAGAAGTCAGAAATATATGTTCTGTAATATACTGTACTTTATATCATACAGGCCATTATAGGCTGGTCTCATTTTGGGGTTTAATGTCACTGATATACATAAAGCCAGTTTACACATTGTCGGTCGCCTCTGTGATGTGTGTCAGATTCTAATGTATCATATTATTTTTTTCTTCCTCCTCCAGCCCCCTGTCACTTCAGATTCACAGCTTCTGAATTCTTTCAGTATTGTCTAGACATGATGACTAGTTTAACATGTTCATCTTTCTCCTCAGTCACTACCATTACATTACCATGCTTTTGTTACCTAGACAACTTTCAGTCACTACAGGAAGTGTTGCATTATTCATGGCCCCCATGTGATCACGCTGAATTATACAATGTCTCCACTTTTTCTAACACTTCATCTCCTCTCTTTTCCCACAATTCCTCTGCTCCCTCTCTCCTCCTCCTTTCTTTTCTCCTGACCTTATTTCTATCCTCCCACTGCTGCTCCACACCCTCCTCCTCTCCTTCCATCCTTCCTTTCCTCCTTCCCTGCTCCCCCTCTCTTCCTCTCCCTCACCCCTCTCTGCCCTGTGGCACTCCTCCAGCGCAATGGAGTCGTCAGATGATGACACACTGAGCGAGCGTTCCTGCATCAGTGAGCCGTCCTTCCGTAGCGAGCGCTCAGGGGGGTCGCTGTCACCATGCCCGTCGGGTCCTCAGGGGCCACTTGGAGACACATTGCCATGGAACCTGTCCAAGCATGAAAGGAGGAAGAGGAAGAGCCAGGATTCAGTGCTGGACCCAGCAGAGAGGGCGGTGGTTCGAGTGGCAGGTAAGTGAGAGGAAAAAAGGATTCTAAAAGATACATAACTGACCACAAATTCAGCCTTTGAGCAAGGCACTGACTGACAAGCTGTTCCTTGCAGCCAGAGCTGGAGAGACCTGCTATGGGACTTGACTTAGTTATATGTCTTTCAGGGCTAGTCCAAGTCAAGTTTCACGTCTTTAAAAGCAAATTGGAAGTTATGCAAAATGGTGAAATCCAATAGAACTTGGACCAGCCCCAACAGACCTAAAACAGCTGAGTGAGCTGCTCACAGGTGAATAATAAAAATCTGTAGTTGTACTTGGAGGATTTCAGTGGTGAATGTGTGGGAAAATGTGAAGGTGGATATTGCCGGAAAAGAGTGAGTGTGCTAGTTTAAGACTTCCGAATCAAACTTAACTTTCTCCATAGGTCACACCTAGAAGATGGCTACATCTCTCATTTTTTAGTACCCTCAAGCCCAAAGTGAAAATCTTTAATTTTACTACTATAAAGCAGACTTTCACATTGAAATCAGATGTGTAAAAAGAATTATTGTGCAAATTCATTGTACTGTTTGTGAAGGTGTTGATGATGAATCAGCATCATCCATTTGTTGTAGTTATGTTTCCAACCTGAATGTTAATGTACAGCAATGCTATAAATGTGCCCCTGTCTTAGTGTATATTTAAATCCTCCAGATCTGGATCAGTATCTGGATCTGGACAAAATTTACCTGCTAATAGTCCATCAGAGGATGCACATGCTTGACTTTTTTCATTTGACACAAGATTTGTGTCTTAGTTTAGGATAAATATAGGCAAAAATTTCTGCAAAGTTTCTATATTGCAATATTAAAGAAAGTGGGTAGCTTGATTGTTATTGCAACATAGCATTTTAAAAAGCTTTTAAAGGTTTTTAGGTCTTATTAGTGATGATTTATTTGCATGCTGCTGGTTAGTTGTATTTTATGAATGTTAATGTTTCTGTGAATGTTTTGTGGTACAGTGCTTGACTACATTTCTATTAAAGCTGTAATTTTTATGCAAATTACACAACACCAAATGGATGAAGATAAANTGACTACATTTCTATTAAAGCTGTAATTTTTATGCAAATTACACAACACCAAATGGATGAAGATAAATTAACACTAAATAAAAAAAAAATCAATGAAAAATCAAAAGTTCTGTTATATTCAGGGTCAAGCCTGATTTAATGACTTTTATTCATTTGTAAAGCCTGGAAAATGTTTGATGGAAAACAAAGCACAGAAAATAAAAAAATAAAAAATAATAATATTAAGACTCCATACAATCCTTGCAAGAAAAATAATTAATGCATCTAAAATGAACAGTTTGTGATGTGATGAGACTTTCTTACAGTGTATACTTTAGCTTGTCAAATAAGCTGTAAATAATGAAACATTAAATAAATAAATAAATAAATAAATAAATAAATAAATAATATTAAAAACAGTAATGCATTCTTTAAAGAGGTGATATTGATATTCAAATGTGACATTCACATGTATGACGTCAGGTGCTCAAACACAATGAAACATCCCATTACGTCATGCCAAAAACCAAGATATCAGCGCAGCTTCATGTAAAAACTCATTCCTAGTATGAACTTCGTAGGAAACAGTCGCATTTTAACATTTTCAGAGATGGAGCCACACACGAAACAAAGAAAGAGTAAGAGTAAACGCAAAACCACCGGCTCGTCCTTTAACTGGCAGGAGGCCGACGAGCTTGACCAGTGGGCCAGTGGGAAGGCGGCAGCGGACATCGACGAGGAGGACTACGCCGGTAAAATGACCGCTGGACAGAAGAGGAATGCGCGTCTGCGTAAACTGCTGGTTCACGCAGCAGGAACCTCGATGACGGTCCAGCAGGTCCCTCAAGAGCCGGATGCGGCGCCCTGCGTCGTGGGGAACCACGGAGCAGAGTGGGCTGTCACCTCCACTGGCACAGAACAAACTGTTGTGAGGAAACGTGACTCCGACTTGGCGGCCACGGAGAGCAACACCGAGCGTGCTGCAGCCAGTGGTAGGAGGCAGCCTGTCACTGCAGGAGGATCCACGACGTGCTGCAGAGTTCCGGTGTCCGCTGTCGTGGGGAGGCAGGAAAGGGAGAGAACCTGCAACGTGTGGACGGCTGATAGGATGATGCAGGTGTGTAATAGCGTCATACAGATGTCTTGGTTTGCATTTTTAAATTTACTGTTAATTTTTCTATTTTATATATACATGTGTTATATATAATATGTAAAATACACACACACATCAATATATATATAAAATACAAAAAAATTATATTTGATCATAATTTCTAAAATTATACATCTATTTACCTAGGTTAATCAGCCCGCAGAGGAGTCTTATCAGCCACTCAGCCTTGAGCCGCCACAGGAGAGCCCCTCCTTCAACTGGCGGCAGGCTGAGATACTAGACCGCTGGGCCAGATGGTTCGAACCAGGTGACCTCCTCAATGTCGTCCCCTACCTCTATGACATGGAGATGCAGAGAGCAGGAAAACCGAGGACGGATCAGCAGGAACAGCCTACTGCAGACAGCAACAGAGCCATGAGCCCTGAAGACTTGGCAGCTGTGGGGACCATGAACAATGAACATGCTTTGGACACCATCTGTGAGCAGGGCATGACTCCTCTCACAGAGCAGGAGTACCGAAAGCAGCTGGAAGACCAGGAGCAGCTGTTGGCAGAGCTGAAGGCCTGTGAAGCACAGCAAAAAGCTTTGCAGGCTGACCATGAGCAAGTAAGCACGAGCCACAACTGGCAGATGGAAAAACTGTGTCTCTTGCAGACCTTGGCACAGACAGAGCGGGATTTTGCAGCGTTGCGAACCTCACTGATGGCACAGAAGAAGGAGAAGCTGGCTGAGCTGGAGAACTGTAAAGCAGAACAAAAAGCATTACAGAGTGAATACGAGCAGCTGACAAAGGAGATAGAGAACAATAAGAGGGTTGCTTCCGAGTCTCTCGCCCACAATGAGGCTTGTATCAAGGCTTGGGAGCTTGAACTAAGTAACCAGGAGGCCACCGAAATGGAGACCTGCGCTGAAATCACTAGGATTAACACTGTGATCACTGAGAGCTTCCAGAGGAGGCAGGAGTTGGAGAGGTATTGGGGTCAGCAGCAGGAAGTCAACAGACAACTGAGCACTGAGCTAACCAAGGCACCGCATGAACTCGAGTCCCAGCACTGCCAATGGCAGGTTGAAAAGTCATGTCTCTTGCAGACTTTAGGAGACATGACACAGGCCTTGGAAGATAGGAAAAGAGAGGAGGAACAGAACAAGAAGGCCACACTGGACACCATTGCTCAGTTGGAGCAACAGGTGCAGACCATTATGAGCTCAAAGAAAAAGAAGCGCCGCTCACGACAGAAGAAGTTCAAATCAACTGGACAACCAACCAATCAATCAAAATATTGATCAATCAATCTAATAAATTTGATCAATCAAATCAATCAAATTATCCTTGTATATAGTTTTAATTTATGGTGAATTCTAAGTTGCACTACAGGTTTTGCTGTGTTCAACAAAATCTGAAATTTGTGTTATAGCGCTTTTGTGTCTCTCTGTTTTCCATACTATACAATTGAAATACAATATGAGGATGCTTTCTACTTCAAATGCTACATTTACAGAGTCTCATTTCAGGTTGTTTATCTTATTTCATGTCCAAGTCAGATCATGGCCTTGAAATCATGAGGTTATGATTTACATCTGAGTTAAAAAATAAGTTATCACTAAGAACTGTAAATCTGTTCTCTTTTATACAAATTAGTAATTTGTCATATTAGGCTTATTTTGCAGTTTGGTAGAACAGCAACCATAAAAAAGTCTCCTTGTATGAATTTACAGTCTGTTTTCTTTTTTAATACATTAAATTGTACTGTGACATAACTTGACAACTCTGCTTTTTCTTCAGAAAAAAACATGTTTTTTCAGTTCAGTACTAAACTGAGTGCCAACAGATCTATGTTGGAATGCCTTTTTAAAGTTACAGTATCAGAAGTAAGTACACCTGTCTGGTTAGGAAGAAAAACAGAGTTTTTACTTTTTGTAGGCAATGGCTTGGTTGGATCGCCATTTGGATCTGTTGATTTATTTAGCACAATTAACAATAACTGAAATTGGGAAAATACTTCAAACAGAATTTGTATTATCTAATCTTTTACATAACACAGTTTCACAACTAAGTACACTCCTGGCAAGCTGAGTCTTTACACTGGCCATTGTGGCAACAACATATTGTACAGAAAGCTCTTAAAACACTTTGTTACAGGTGTACTGTAGGTCACTGTCATCAACTGTGACAAGCCAAATTTAATTGACTGGTAGAAGCCTCCATATTTTCATCAAAGTTCCTCCATTCAGACCATCTAATTTGGTAAAAACTTCATACAATATATTTCTGTGTTTAATTTTTTGCTGCCCTGTTTATAATGTAACACCAATACAGGAGAGTGTGGACTGAGCATTTTCCCTTTGAGGAATATCGGACAATAATTGCTTAAAATATGCTGCTTTATGGGAAGATTTTTATAGTATCCATGAGCTGTACATGGATATTACATCTTACATTTATGTTTTTGATGTTTTACACATGGATACATGAGCTGTAAAAACAGCAAAAACATAAAATGTAAGACAAAGATGCTTGAAATACCTGTGCTGTATATTCCAGTGTATTTATGCTCATCCTTCTATGAATGCTGATACAGTATGTACTGTATGTTTAACTGTACAAATAAGTGTGACTGTTGCACATGTAAATGTGTGTGCATTGACTGAAAGAGGGACAATAATAGATAAAAAAGAAGAGATGGAAACATAGTTAATAGTCAAAGAAACATTGAAAGCTCTACATAGTATTGTTTAAACAATTACGCCAAACCTTATATGGGACACAAAATAGCATGGACAAAATAAAAAGCAGTGTGCAAAGGCGAATCTGGTGTACGACGTTACCTTATCACGAGGTTAATGATGTGACGGAGGTTCTTCTGTTATAGTGGTGGAATGGGTAAGTGGAGTGTTGTCTTCATCATGTGCAGGTGATGGCATTTGTGGACACTGAGCTGTTGGTGGTGGACATCAATGGAACTGCATGAAAAATGAAAAACAAAAAACAGAAAAAGACAGAGAGAGAGAGAGAGAGAGAGAGAGAGAGAGATTTCCTTGCAGAAACTGGCTGAGTCAGTGAGGCCTTCTTGTTTGTGTGGAGATTCTTTGGCACTGAAGGCAGCAAGTAGCGATGGAGTCGATGTTGGCATGGGACAAACCTCTGAGGAGTTTGAGCACAGTCAGTGTTTCTTCTCTGCCAGCTTTCAGAACATTTTCGAAATGTCCTTAATAGTTTAATCTTTCTGCTGCAGGCTGTCTGCACTAAAAACACATTATGCTAAAGGGTTTTATTCCTCTCTTTGTACACTTAAGACTTCAGCAGAATAAGTGTCTCACTGAGGGAGACTAAAGTCCCTCAGTAAACATGAATTGATTCAACATAAGCTATCTATGGCAGCACTGAGTGTTTCCCAGGCATGGTCAGTGCTCTGTCAAGCATGAAGGCTATTGTCATATTATATTTTACATAGCATAGACCGTGTTTACATTGACCTCAATTCCATTCAGGCAGACTGGAATGTGGTAAATGAATAATTAAGTTGCTTCTTCCAATATGAAACATGATTTACAGTGCAGTAACAATATTGAGAGATTTATTTATGCTAGAGAAATACAAAAATAAATGTAAGAAGACTTAATGCCACTTTCTTACAAGACAGGAGCAAGACCACGCAGGGTAATGGAAGAGGAGAGAAAGACATGAGGTGTTTTAAGAAGAGATGACTTGCAAATTCACCAGAGGGATAAAATGAGATGCTGCAGTTCTGACTGGAATGTGTTATTCAGCCTCTCTGCTTGGCCTGCCGGCTCAGCATGAATGTCAATGAAACCCCCAATAACAGCTGTTTATTCCATCAATGTGAATGGCATTTGAAGTATTTTCTTCTTGGAATAAAATAAATTATGTCAAAAATACACTGTACAGCACAGAGTATTTCACAGAGACTCCTGCTAGCAGAGATGTTTAATTAAAGTAGATTTGGCTCTGCATGATGGCATAATTGTGCGATGTAATTTAGGTTGACTTGGTTATTTGCATAGTGTCAAAGAGGAGAACACAAAAAGGAAAACACAAAATAGAAATATGTAAATCCATGCAGATTAGTGAGATTACAAACAAGATTTTTTTATATAAAAAAAAGTCCCTTTTTACCTCAAAATGCAAAGCAACCAAAATGGATAATGACAGGACATAAATTAAATTGTGTGTGATTCATTATATATGTGTATACATGCAGCATGTGTGTATGTTTTTGTGTGTGCCAGACTGCAGCAGTGGTAATTTATGTACATGCACATTAGGACCCCAGTCGTCTGCCTGCATGTAACTTAGTCGCCCTTCATCCTGCCTGTCACCACTCTCTTCCCTTCCTCTTCCATTTCTCTACAGGCAGTTGAATAGACACCACAGCCTAGGCCCTGGCTATTCTCCCGTTGCCATGGTGATGCGGTCTCCTCTGTTTCTATGGTTTTCAGAGATGAGGAGAAGCAATGGTGGCTAGCGGGAGAGAAATTGACACAGGATATAAAAGGGAAGCAAAACAAATAGTGAAACAGTAGGAGAAAGAGTGTATCAGAATTTCAATTTGGAGGGGGAAAAAGAGGAGAGAGTTTGTAAAGAGAGAGAGAGAGAGAGAGAGAGAGAGAGAGAGAGAGAGAGAAAAGTGAATGATTGACTCAGTGCAAAAGGTAATAAAGAAGGAAAAGACAAAGAAAGACAGAGAGGGGGTTATGGGGAGATAAAGAGTGGAGGAGTGAAAAGAGAACAAGGTTCAAAGAGGAGGGGGAGCTGTTAGAGAATTCTGTTAAATTTTTGACTACTTTGCCAGCAACACCCAAGACAGTGACAGGGAAGTACTGCTGGGAACAAATGAGTTCATATGTGTAATATCTTGTGTTAAACGTTTGAAGCTGATATGACTTTCTTGTTTTAAAGCTGAAGTTAAGGAGTAGTGGAGCTCTGCTGAGGCATTGGTCATGTCGATGTGTAAAAGACTCTGTCCTTTTGGCTCAGAGAGCACATTCATTCTGCAGCTGGTCTCTGCACGAAGTACACACAACTCACACACACTTACAAATGGACAAACATGCACACACTTGCACGTACTCATACACATGCACGTGTACACACACACACACAAACACAAGGACACATGCTGCAGAAGGAAACAGTAAGAGGGGAAAACTGTTTTATCACCCACATTTACACAGAAATACACACAAAGACGCACTTTCACACAAACAACACAACTTTTTTGAAGATGTCACACATTCCTTGATAAACAAAGAACATATGAAGGAAACATGAAAGGAAAGAAGAAGGGAAGGGAGGAAAGAAAGAAAGGAAGAAGGGTTAAAGTTTATGGTAGTGTTAAAGGACCATACTGGTGAGTTTGCATGTTTGCGCCTAATATATTCAATTTTCATACATGTTACGTTACTGACAATCATTTCCCAAAGGATAAAACTGTGTTTCAGCTTTCCTGATATTTTGCAAAATCTCTTAATCTTTCAAAGTCAAATATTCAAGATACACCCACCTTAAAAATTGATGTTTCGCTTGCTAATAGTTACAAAGCCTTATGAAGTCACAGTCTAAATTTTTCGATAAATGCAGGTCTTCTTTTGGGACTATATTCCCTGGTGGAGACATACATTCACTCCACGCTTTTTATTGCACTTAAACACTAAAATTACGTATCTTCTAAAAAAAGCCCTGAATACACGTCTTGTTCATGATGATGGATTACCTAACCCAAGAATGTTTCAAGTATTAACAAGTTGATTTTAATAGCGTACTAGAATGAACTGAAACCAATGATGGTCTGGAAGGTAGGAGAAAACAATGTTTTAATTCACCATTCCAATACTATGCTTTGGGAAGTGGTTGTTAGTAACGTAACGTGTTTGAAAATTGAATAAATTAGGCTCAAACATGCACAATTTGGTATGGTCCTTTAATATTATGTGTTAATATAGCTCCACCACTAGGTGGGGATATAATCCAGATTTCCTTTCATATGCATATCTAATAGTTTTACTAATTTATAGCACTTATGCTGAAAGTTATACACAAAGTTATTGATGTTAAAATGCTACATATTGCACTTTTAATTACTTTTTTCAACATCTGTATCTGCTTTAATTAGATGATGTGTTGTGACAAGAAGGACGGTAATCAAAGAGTGCTAGATGTGTGAATGTTTGATCAGTGCTTGAACTTGTGATGTGAAAAAGGTGTGTTACATGTCCATACTTCATATTTCTCTTCTCGAGTCTTCCCCTATTTGTCTCATTAGATTGAGGTTCTAGTTTCTGAGTGTGTGTGTGTATGTATCTCTACATGATGACATACTGTTGATGCCAGATCTGTTACAGTCGCAGGAATCCAAGCATCATATACATCATCAGCATTATATACATGTGTACACACGCAAATACATATATAAGCTTTGCAGACACAGCCTGTCCAACAGGGAAAGATGAGATGCACTAAAGCAGAGATAGATAGGCAAACAAGAAGACAAATGAATATATACACACCTTCCTCCTCCTGCATAGTCTACAGAGGATCTGATGGAAATGGTGTGTGAAAATTGCAGTTGAATAAAGCTGCCAGATTACTGCCAACAAGTTTTTGTCCCTAAATTTTGATGATTTCTCTTAATGTACATAATAAAGTGGAAAAGTGCACTGTTCAAACTCAGGCAAACAGGGAGCAGAGAGCAGGGAGTGTTCATTATTGAAATCAAATGTTCACCACAGGCTGTCAAAGTCCATGCATAGGTTGAAATCTGGCTGCCTTGTGGACAATTTATGCATCTTTTATTGATGTTTTGGTCCAATGAGTTGACCTGATTAAATTCTACATTTGACTAAACTGTTGTCATCAAACATTATTGC
Organism: Lucifuga dentata; assembly: GCA_014773175.1. NCBI lineage: Eukaryota > Metazoa > Chordata > Actinopteri > Ophidiiformes > Bythitidae > Lucifuga > Lucifuga dentata. The sequence goes on along the minus strand of VXCM01002786.1, from coordinate 4,563 downwards.
CATGAAGCATCCAGCTTAGACATATGGTCTCAATATGTGTTCAAACTCAGTTTTGCAACTAGAGAAGTATAAGTATTTCCACTAGCAGCTACATGGGTCTGACATGGTGCTGTAGTGCTGCTTGTATCGTTATATGCCTCTATGGGATTAAATAACATAATCTCTAGACCATTTACATAGGGTCACTGTATGGGTTTTGACTTTAAAATGATTGTGTGCTGAGATTATCCATTGATGCCTATGTTTTCATCCAGTGGGATAGAATAGATTTATAGCAAGATTTGCCAAACATCATATAGGCCATTGGAGTCAGACATAGAGCAAGATGTGTGGCTCTTTGTCTGACTCTTATTCACATGTTGGAAATGAGCCATGTCCTTTACTGTGCCTGTGTTCTTAGGTTGTGGCCCAAAATTAGTCTATTGTTGTATTTATTTGGGTATACTCATTGTGGATTTTAGGCTACATAATATATTGTAGGACATTATTGGGTTTAAGCATCTTTAAAGGACCATACCACACATTTTGCATATTTGAGCCTAACATATTCAATTTTCATACATGTAGGGTTACTGACAACCATTTCCCTAAGCATAATACCATATTTCTGCTTTCCTGATGTTTTGCAAAATCTCTTAATCTTTCAAAATCAAATATTCAAGCGATACACCCACCTTAAAAATTGATGTTTCACCTGCTAATACCCAGCCTTATGAAGTCATGGTTGTTTAAAATTTTGATAAACACAGGTCTTCTTTAGGGACTATATTCCCTGGTGGAGACATACAATCACTCTGTGCTTTTTTATTGCGCTTAAACGCTAAAATTGAGAAATTTTGAAAAAACCTGAATATACGTATTGATCATGACAATGGATTACCTATCCCAAGAGTGTTTCAAGTATCAACAAGGTGATTTTAATAGCATAGCAGAATGAACTGAAACCAATGGTGTATGGAAGGTAGGGAAATTTTGTTTTAACTCACTGTTCCAGTAGTATGCTTTGGGAAATGATTGTCAGTAACCTTATGTGTATTAAAATCGAATATATTTGGCTCGAACATGCAAAATGGATTATATGGTCCTTTAATGTGCTTCTGCGAGCATTTTAATTATTTTGGCACATATGGTTGTAGAATGGTCAGCTGTCGTTTCACCTTGTCGCCGCTTGGGGGCGATGTAGCTCCATTTTCTAATGGCTGCCATGTTGTCCCGGCTAACCGGCACTTGATTTTCCTCTGGTGGACGTTCCTGGCGCGGCCGGTAGAGAGGGATGGAAAGCAGCCGCTGTTGGAAGAACGGAGAAACCTGAGCAGAAGAGAGAGACGGAGACACACATACAGAAGCAGAGGGGAGACCGCGAAGCCTCGAACAGAAGGCCATTAACGGCTGGGAAGCGCGCGGGGATTCAGGCTGCGTGTCCCGGCTCCACAGGACGCCGACGCAGCCCGAGATAGGAAGCTCGAGCCAGGATATGATTTCGCGCTGACCTCCGCTGGTTTGGGAACGGAAACCGACACACTACACCCCTTGCGGACACTCTCAGCTGGGGTGTGTAGGCTACACTCCCTCCCTCTCATACACAGGACACACAAAAAGCAGCAGACGCCGAGTGGAAGCGGATATCAGGAGAGGGACTGGCTGGAGACAACGCACCGAGAGATGCGCCTGGGACTGTGTTCCTGCACACACACACTCACACACGGCGATAATGGATAGATAACGTTTTTGTAACATTAATGCAACTTGATTTAACGTTTTCACAAATACGCGCTTGGTCACGGTAACGCTATTTTCCCAATTCTGATGCTTTAACACATTACCGCGGATTATCTAACACCGCTCCTGAAGTGACTTACCGGGCTCAAATGCATCATTTTTATTAGTTTCACATCGGCCTTTGTTGTATTTGACGCCGGGAGAGAACAGCGGCCATCCCGCATCCTGCTGGAGCTTGACGCGCTGAGCTGACAGGGTCACTGCGGTAGTCTGCAGGCCGACCCCTGTCTGCCTCAGAGCCGGCTTGAGGACCACCATGGCCGGATTCATACCAGGTCTGCTACCGTCCAACCACTCTCAGGAGAAGGAGTTCGCCCAGGCTTATGAGGATGTGCTGGAGCGATATAAAGGTAAAGAGGAGAGAAGGTGAAACTACAATATAATCCCGATAACCATTGTTTTCTGTTGGAGTTTGAAATATAAAGAAAAATTAACTGAAAAGCATAGAGGAGGTGCAAAAACAACTCCATATTGACAAAAGGAGACACATCCCATTGGACCCTACAGGAATCTTAATGGTTTTTCAGCAGAGTAAATGAATTAGATGACATGAACTTGGATCATAGTGTCTGTCTGAAGGTGTAAGTTGATTTGACAGCAAAGAGCCGCTTCCTGCCAGTTTCACACTCTGGATTGTTTCATTGTTGGTATTTTGGATAAACAGGCTCCTGCCACATTGTTGGGTGCATGTGTGTTTCATTGTGCAGGGGCAAATTGGACATCCTGGCTGGCTTGTAATCTTTGTGCTTTGGGACAGCAGGCCTCAGAGGAAGCGCTTTTATGAAGTCTCCCTGTCTGCCAGTGTCAGGGAATTTTCCCCCCATGGCCTCACATTTCACCCTAGGTTTGCTGTTTGTCCTGTAAATATCAAAGCTGCTGCTGTGGAGGCAGTGGAAAGGTTGAGGTTGTCACTGATGGGTTTTTTTTTTAACCCATTAGGACAAAAACAAACCTGCTCAAACAAGGTGGTGCTTGTTGGGGTACTGCAGAGGTCTTTCTCTCTCTGTCTCTGAACCTGTCTATCTGTCCATGTCTTTCTGCCTGGCTCCTATTGTAACCGCAGACTTGTCTTTCTAATATAATCCTTGTGACAGTGGTGCTTTAAAAATGAATGCCTCCACTGAAATTGACCATGTTTAGGAGGGGGTGGAGTGTGTGTTTGTGTGTGAGAGAGAAAGAGAAAGAGAGGATGGGGCATGGACAGCCAATAGAGTCGGGTCACATCTGTGATGCTGGCCCTGTTGAAAAGGAGCTTGCTTTTAATTATTGATTATTGTAATGAAACTAAACTCCTTGGAGTTTAGGAGTTTGCCTTTGTGTATTACCCAAAATCTCTCTCTCTCTCTCTCTTTCTCTCGCTCTCTCGCTCCCCCCCCCCCNCCCCCCCTCTGTGTGTTTATGTGAGACAGGCAGAGGAAGAAAATGTAGGATATGGGGAGGTTCATGTAATTAGCTGTTCTTTCATCTTCCAAGACATGAACAACAAACCTGCCTACCTGCAGAGGAGGAAGCACTTTGGGACATAGTTTCAGTGACAGTTTGTCACCGTGGCAATGCTGATATACATTACAGGCCTTTGAATATGCTTTTCATCACAGAAAATAGAAAACATGTGGGCAATACCATATTGCTCCTATTGAGCAATAACCACTTAGGCATATCTGGAAATATATCTAAGCCAAAATTTATCATTGTCATCATCTGTGCAGCAAATTCTTTTTGGGCTACATATTTCTTGCAAAAAATCCATAGCACCAAATGTAATTATATTTTTACTGCATTATGATAGTTCAAATAATGCCTAGGATGTCATAAATAATAGACCAGTGTACTAAATGTACTTAACAATATTTTCCCGTGATTTGTTTTTAAATCACGGAACTGACTTTATTGTTTAACGTTGTAAATCCCACTTATGTGGGCACGTAACATGGTAAAAAGAAATGAAGTCTGAATTGGGGCTGTACTTTATTGACCAACAGGGATTTGTATTTATGCGTCTGGCATCAGTAGCTACTTTTATGTCAAGATAAATGTTAAATCTAAACATGTTCCGCAGTGGTTCCATATAAATACATCCTGTTGAAGGCTAATAATAGGAATAGCTGTTAAACTTCACTGGGAGGCAAGACATCTATTACATATGTCTCTCTCTCTCCCACACACATTCTCACACACATCGTTGTAAATTCAGAATGAGTCTAATTCAGCATGCACTGCAGACGATGCTGCAGTCCCTTTCTCAACTTGCAGAAAATGATTGCTTCTCATTATAGGACCATTTGTCGATTTCTAGCGGCATTGCTTAACTTTGATGAATAAAAACATCATTAGGGAGGGTCTTTCTCCCGAGAGAGAGGTGATAATAGATGGGAACGTTTGTAAATTGTAGTGAAGTCAGGCTGGATGTGAGCCTAACACTGCTCCACGCTGACAGCTCAGGTCTCCTCTCAGTTCTCCACAGATAAAAGCCAAAAACACAGAAATTAGCAGCGTGTCAACTTTCCAAATCTTGTATTTTCCAAAACCGTACACCCATTGCTTGCCCTTTTTGTTTTAAGAACTTACTGAGTAATCATTTAAATAACAAATATAATGACAAATGCCTCTCTCAGAGACTACCAGAGCCAATACTTATGCCTTCAAGCAGCTAAAATCCAAAATAAACAACTAAAACAGATCAATGATTATCAAAATTTGATTGAAAGACCATGCCATCCATTTTGCATGTTTGAGCCTAATATATTCAATTTTCATACACATTACGTTACTGACAATCATTTC
>VXCM01002785.1:162125-187906 GCA_014773175.1 Lucifuga dentata | reverse complement strand
TTAGATGGAGGCAGATGATTCGCTGTGGTGATCCCTGAAGGGAAAGCCGAAAGGAAAAGAAGAAGATATTTTAATGAACCATATAATCCATTTTGCATGTTTGAGCCTAATATAGTTAATTTTTATACACGTAAGGTTACTGACAACCATTTCCCAAAGGATAAAACCGTATTTCAGCATTCCTGATATTTTGCAAAACCTCTTAATCTTTCAAAATCAAATATTTAAGTGATACACCCACCTTANTTTTGCAAAACCTCTTAATCTTTCAAAATCAAATATTTAAGTGATACACCCACCTTAAAAATCGATGTTTCGTCTGCTAATAGTTACACAGCCTTATGAAATCACAGTCATTTAACTTTTTTGATAAGTGCAGGTGTTCTTGGGACTATATTCCACAGTGGAGACATACTTGTGCTTAAACTCCTGTTTAAGCTCCTCCTGTTCAGCTAAAATTATGAAACTTTGGAGAGAAAAAAACAAGAAAACCCTGAATACACATCTTGCTCACAATGATGGATTACCTATTCCAAGAATGTTTCAAGTATCAACAAGTTGATTTTAATAGTGTAACAGAATGAACTGAAAGCAATGGCGGTCTGGAAGGTAGAAAAAAAAATAATGAACTCACCTTTGAAGTAGTATGGTTTGGAAAATGATTGTCAGTAACCTTACATGTATGAAAATTGAATATATTAGGCTCACACATGCAAAATGGGTGGTATGGTCCTTTAATGTAATCTGTTTCTGAGTCTCTCACACACACACACTCAGAGAGAGAGAAAGAGAGAGAGAGAGAGAGAGAGAGAGAGAGAGAGAGAGAGTCAAAACAGACGTCCTGTATGACTACAAAGCCTAGAGAGACAGAACAGGAATATAACTTCTGTACCTCTGCCAACATGTAGAGAAGAATAATCAGTCCAGTGGTGAAAATGCATGTGTTATGGAAAAGGAAAAATGCTGTAATTTTACAAAGTTATTATTTAATTCTGTGCACTTCCCTGTTTCCCCTCAGCAGCTCAGGTTTGTGTTTTGGGTTGGAGAGGGTGAGTTAATGGAGAACGTCAGACCGGCTTGTAGTACTGCCTTGGCTCTGACCCGTGCAGATTGTGGAGTGACCCCGCTGGTGCTGCCATGAGGCTGCATTTGGAATCCAATCTCCTTGCTGGGATATAGTGCATGTTTTAGCAGTGCAGTTTGATAACTTTTCACCCCACCCGCTCTAAAGTATCTATCATTCTTCTAATAAAAACTGGTTTGTTTTGACCTGTGATGACTGAGGTTAGGAGGGTTTTGGCTCACAGGCGGCGGTGGTGACACATTTGTTTAATCACATTAGAAAAAAAGGTTTGCACTGTTCACCGAGCCAAAAACTTCTGCTAGGTGCTAGAAAGATAATAAATCATGTAGCTTCCACTCCGGGATCTGCATGCTGTGTTTTATTACAGTGGAATAAAACAGAACGTGTAGAGCCTGGTGTTAGAGGAGGGTTTTTATTTTTTATTTTTATTTTTTTATTTTTTGTCTTTAATTACATTAGGCTTTTCTGCATTTTGAATGGATGGAGAAACTAGCAACATTCAGCCATTAGAATAGATGTCAGATAAAAATTTAAATTTAAAAATAATATATTAGCATACAGTATCTGCTAATGCTATCAAAAGATAAACAAGCACAACATTAGGTTGTTTATTAATATCCCCCTCATTTTAGGGGATAATGAGGTGATGAACCAAGCAATCAATAGGAATATGTGCTATGCTGAATCACTGAATTACAATCAAATCAGCTGCTGCATTATACTTTACATTAGCATTTTAGATTCTGCTCTCTTGCAGATGGAAGATTTTATCTTCTTAAAATGTCTGCCCTCATCGTTTGGTTTCAGATTACACATACTTTTTCTTCCAGTTATGAGCCAGGGAGGGAGAAATCGATGGTTTCAGACAAACGACACCGTCAAGGCATTTTGTAGGGAAACTGAAATCACACTGGGCATTGATAGCCTGATTGTTTAATGAGTCATCCAGGGTAGTACTTCTCCACACCTATTTGTTTCCTCTCCATTTGGGCCTTTAGCCGTTCTCATTGGTGGTAATTGTCTGGAACGCACTAGCTATGACACAGTTATTCCACCTCATGCTGAGATGCATTAGAGCTGCTTTGAACGCAGCGCAGGGTGAGACTATACCCCTGTAATTTCATAAAAGTGAACGCAGGGAGGAAGCGAATGAAGAAGGGCAGCAGACTCACAAAGCGGCTTGCAAGTGGATCGTCATCAGTCTTTCAAGGTGAAAAGAATCAGATGAAGGTCTCTCCTACTTTTTCTCTCTTCTTCTTTCTCTTCTTACTGTACACAGAGAATATTACTGTCTCTTATGATATTGAGCAGGTGATTGGATTTGTTAGTGGGCATGTGCTTAAACAGGACTTGTACACAAACTTAAGCTTCTCAAGACTAGTCTGCAGGCATTGTGATAAGAAATGGAAAAGGACAAAAGAGGGAAGTGGAGAGTAGTTTAGATGATGACAGAAGTAGCTCCAGTGAAAAGAAGATTTAACGAATGATTATAGAAAGTTAATGAAAGGAAGGAAAGAGGAAAGTTAGGCTGAAAGGATGACAAAGAAGGTGCAGCTGAGAGGATATAAAATGGATATAAAAGCAAGTTGAGGGATTTGTGTGGGAAGGACAGTCTGTGGAAGGACATTCACAATCAGATATCAACAATATTCCAAGTCTACTTCAACATGAGATAGCTGGCAACTTGAGGATTCCAGATAATTTGAGTCCCAGAGACAAATGATTAGAAAAAAAGAGTGGATGGATTCTGCATGCACTCATAATCCAGAAATGTCTTCGTAGTAACTCGATCACATATCTATCAAATCACCTTAAGGTCATCGTCACGTTTGCTCGTGTTAAGTCTTCTCATCTTTTCTCCTTGACTCTGTCCTCAGTGAGCTCTTTGAAGCCTTGTCACCAGGTATATGTGCTAAGTTTTCCTACCAGTGGTATATGGGGCACCTGTCTTATACATTTCTTTCTTGTTTTTGTAAAATCTGATGCATACTGTGTCATCTTGTACTTATAAATAAATGTATAAAACATAAATGAAAACGTATTCCCTAAAGCCTCACTCTGTGATTGCTGACTACCGAACAGACGTTGATGCATTATGCAGTAGCATCATCGTCACCTCACAGTGTATCTGAATATGCTTTAAAGGTGTCCCTTTTACCCCAAAAAACAGTAACATTACTTCTGTCTCTAAGAAAGAATATAAGGAAAGTGGGTCTGGTTTGAAAGGTGAATATATCCTGCAACAGTTCACTCTCAACATGTAAAAAGTCACCTGATTCTACTGTTTGTACTGTGTGCACCCAAATGACTTCAAGGTGGTTCTTGGATTTCAGGGGACGCCTTTTAACTTGAAACCAAAGAAAGGCAAGTCAATTTTTTCTCAGTTTGCCTGGGAAGAAAGCTAGCTGCTTTTGTTTTAGATCCCAGCAGTGCTGACAGTATTAAGCCTGCCCACCAATTAGTGCTCGCCGATTCTTACTGCCCATGAATTATTTAGAGCAGTCCATCGACTGTGAGCAGGCGGAGGGGAAGAGAAAGGGCTAAGGCACCTGAGCAACACAGCTGTGTCGCCTCTTAAAGTATTAGCTTTCTGCATCCATTTTGTTTTTTTTACACATTTTAACCAGAAATACCCAGTTTCATAAAAAAAAAAAAAGATCAGTAAAAAGAGATTTTCACCTTGATTTAATGTTCCTGCAGCATCCAAAAGTTATGTACTGCAAGTGGACACTTTCACTGCAGTTTATAGTAAACAAGGTCATCTAATGACAGCCTAGAATATACTTCTATATTAGATTCAAAAGGGAAGAGAAAAATAGAGAAAGAATACAAATAACCTGCAAATTGTGCAATAATAATAATAATGCATTTTATTTAAAGATGCCTTTCAGGGCACTCAAGGTCGCCTCAAGAATTAAAAGCAGCAAGAACAATAACGTTTAGCATTTTTAGCGTTCTAGCGTTTAGTAGCGTTTAGTAGCATTTAGTAGCGTTTTGACATCGGTTTTGAATTGTGTAACAGTCTAGTTGATGGATTCGGAGGGGGAGAGAGTTCCAGAGTCTGGGAGCAGTGTGAGAGAAGGCTCTGCCACCCATGGTGAGATTGAAGTCCCGAACTGAGGGTAGACCTGCTGATGAGGATCTCAGGGAGCAGTAGGGAGTGTAGGTTTGTAGGAGATCTGTGAGATAGGTAGGAGCAAGGCTATGAAGAGATTTGAATGTAAGGAGAATAGTTTTAAAGTCTATCTGGTATGGCACAGGGAGCCAGTGGAGCTGAATGAGCAGGGGTGTGACATGAGCAGTTCTCCAATGTAAGTAAAAAAAAAAAAGTTTTTAAAAAGTGTAATGCAATTTCATAATCAGATGTTTTTCAAATAAACCCCATAAGCCCTATCTGTAGTACTTTAATAGAGAGAGAGAGAGAGAGAGAGAGAGAGAGAGAGATGGATAGATGGATGGAAATGGATGGATGGATGGATGTGTTCCAGTGTTTGGGTTTATTATTTTCAAATTCTAATTAGATAAATGCAGCATTTCTTCAACAAAATCCATGTTTGAGAAAAAGCAAAACAACGGTAGAGGGACAGATAGGATAATATACAGTGTTAGATTGCAGCGAGCAACACCGGCTACCCTCAAGGTCATCCAATTCATTCCTTCTCTAGAATTTATAGCCTGGTAGCAGCTAAGGCAATGAGGTGCTGTGAACCTTGAACGTGTGTCTATATAGAAGGTCTTCACAGCTGTATAGTGGGGGAAAGCCTCCTTGTTAACTCTCTGTTCAGCTCTCCAGTCAGCTCCGCAGCCTGATACACAAACCCAAGTTAGTACTGGCCAAGGCCTGCCAATGTGCCAGCGTTTTTGGGAAACACCAAGTTAGTGTTCCTGAAGACCATCACCTCATAAATAAGTCTTCAAGATTCTCAATGAGCCATAACTCGTGAGGAATAATGGGAATGCTGCAAAATTAGATGCCCATCAAATGCGACTCCTGGTGATTGTCAGTACTTCAGGCGTATTAGACGGAGAAGGGGAACTAGTTTGTGTGGAGCTCTGTCTTGCCGGATAACAGAGCTATCATTATGTATGAATAATTGGAAGCATTGCTTTTATTATTTTTTCACCAGTGGGCTGTCTAATGTAGCGGGTTGTCATATAAGTCTATTGTAGGGAGAAAGAGTGAGCCAAGACGGATTACTTTATATGAATGACTTTTTTTTTTTTCTGGAATTTAATCATTTAGAGTATTTAAGAGAGGAATGGGACTGTGAAGAGAAGGATATATGTGGGTATTGTGGCACAGCGGGGCTTTTAAGTGTGTTGTGATTTAGTTATTTATTGTTTAGCTGCAGGGAATGAGGCAAGAAGAGAATGCTGGTCTCTCAGATGTCTTTAAATAGAGATCCTGTCTGGCTGCGTGTTCTCAGAAATGGCTGCTTCAATCTCCGTGTGGTAATATACATTAGCCATGGTCCTGTTTGTCACTAGAATAGCTTAAATGCCCTTTAGCAGGCCTTAGATTCAGGGTTTTCTTCTCAGCTGCTGCCTTGTTTCTGAATAACCAATGGGCTAAAATAGATAAATGCTTACACAAGAGTGCATCCCTCATTTATCTGTGCACCTCCCTGTCTGAAAAATACATGTTCACATATAAAAAATACATATTCATGTATGTTGTGTGTCAGATGTGGATTCACAGTAGAGGGGAACTGGATTGGACTAGATCAGACTGACACATCTAAAAGAGACCAAAGATTAGAGGGTTAAGTAAGACAATGCTGTTTACTAGCACCGTTGCCATTAATATCAATCAAAAATTTGGCTAAATTTGTTCTCTAACTTTAGCTCTGGGAAGCAAAAAATAGAATCACTTGGAAGTGCTGAAACTAAGGATTTAGAACCCTCAGTGTCAGAGACAGCTGCTGCAGAGCTTTTCCTCTGTTGCTTTATTGCATCCATGTAGTCTTTTTGCAGAACTACAGTATGTTGCCACTAAATCCTGGTACAAGACTATAGGTCAACGTAACAATTATGTTTCCTTGACAACTGTGCACAAGTTTGGACAAAGTTGACCAGATCTGGCAGTAAACTTGAACTTAAAGGGCACGATGGAGTTGCGGAGCACTGGTTCCTTGTCAGTCAGTTGTTTACTTTTGCAAATCGTGACTCGAGCTCATTATCTTTAGCCTCTGCTGTACATGTGCCATCCAGCTGTGGCAAGCTGTGTCTCTGCTGTGTTTCTTCTTTTCTGCCTTTCTAAGTGTTCCCTTTAAGGTTGGACACACAAGGGCATCACTTGTGCCCTTAAGGGAAAACATGTTGTGACCACTTTGGTGAAAGATCATTGAACTACCTTCTGAACTACTGTACCCTAGTTCTACTTTGGTGTCTGGAGTAGATTAATAGATCGATATGCCTCGAGATGAGTCTTAAAATATGCTTGGCAGAGTATCCTGGGGCCGATGGTATTCAAGTTGGGCTGCTTGTGGGTTGTGAAGCAGCCCGTAATTGATTAATTATGCATTTGCAGCCCATTTTTCATAACCCTGAACGCAGGAATGACACCCTGGTCTGACGACTGCCTTCTGCATGGCATACCTCACATCCTTGTCATCCAATGGTTCTCTTAAAAAAAAAGTGATTGAGGCCTATTGTGATGATAATGGCGCATACATGGTTGCAGGCTGACCCATCCATATTCAGCCTCACAATGAGTCTGCTGTCTTGGCTTTTTAAAAGGTGGTCTGCTGCTGGTGGACAACTGAGCCAAAGAGCTTCCTGTTCAGGTGGTAATCTGTGCTGCGGTACAATGGAGTGAGCGCTGTTCTTTCAGAGCCCAGCCCCACACATTCAGGCAGAGAATGGAGAGCCACACACCACAAAAATAATAGTCTGCTGCTAGCGTCTCATGAAAAGACTCCATTGGAGGATAAATAAATAGTTTAGAAACCTTTTAGCAAGTACAATAGGCCAGACCACCGCTGATTTTCATCTTTGATTCTCCTCACAATTTGCCATGGCTTACAAAAATATAATGTAAGGGAAGAAAAGCAACATATTGAAAATAATGTAGAATTTTTTTATTTATTTATTTTACCTCAAAGGCAATCTGTTAGAGCATCTTTAGTAGTGAATTAAAAAAGATTAATTGGGATAATTGTTGTCACATAGGAGTTTATTTTGATGTTCTGTACAAATGGGAAGATTCATTAGTTAAGAGAGAATTCCTTAATATAAGCTCTTTGTTCCCGTTACTACTTTTTAATAGCTTGTGTAAAGGTGTTCAATGGACTCAAGGGTGATGTTTTTAAATAAAGAAAGAAATAAAGTCAGAAAGCCCGAATAACGTGACTTTTTAATTTGCAGAGCCAAAAGACCTTTATTGCTACTGCTGCTGCGTGTATTCCCCGAAAGTTGCCTTCAGTGAGATCATCTGAGTAAGGGATTCTCATAAAACGCTTGAAAAATTGTCATGGGAAGAACCATAATCCCTGGCTTTGATTCATAAAGTGTCTTCAAACAGGATTGCTGATAGAAGACAATTGAGGATTTTTCACTGACATTCAGCCTGTATTGTGAGTGAATAGAGAGATTAAGTAAAACGTGCTGTTGGGACTCATAGATTCCCATCCAAGCAGCACAGAGTAATCAGTGAATCAAAAGTAAACATGACTTTCTTCACTGTCAACATACCGTAAAATGAAATAAGCGATAAGTTCAATTACCTTAGCAGATATATAGAAGTGCTGATAGTATCACTTGTACCGTGTGACGACCCAGATGGCCAGTGTTTATCTTACCGTGTCCGAGTGTTGCATGCATTAAAGTCTTCCCCAGCCCAGTGAGGGCATGGCAGGCCCAAGTCACTGAGCCAAGCAGTCAGGCAAAGGAGAAAGATTACACCATTACGCTCACCTGTTCCACAGCCACGGTGACTTATCTCATGAATAAATCACACTACCAAGGGCTGGACAACTCCCACACTGCACCTCTTCTCCACTGGCAGATGTCTGCATCCCTATCCATCTTTCTCTCTCATTCTGTTTCCTCCATTGCCGTCTCTCTCCTGCTGCTTTCTCTGCCTGTGCCTCCTTCCCTTCCTCCTTATTTCTTACATCTCTCACTCTAGCAAGCTGGCTGTTGGACAGTGTTCACTTTATTTATCACACAATTGTGACACTTTTGGATAAAGCTCCACACCCGCACTGATTGAACTCTGCTTGTGAGAGCTGGGAAGCACAGATCATTCCCCTTTGGTTTCCAGTAAGTCATGGGATTGACAGGCCAGGATGGGCTGCCCAGAACAGCCTGACTCTCTTCCTTTAAATCACTTTGAGAGGCGCTTCTGAAGGGTCACTAACTCAGTGTTCATTCCATTACACCAAACCAACAGAAATACTGAAAGCTCTGACTTTGAAAATAAAAACAAAAATAGAAAAAAAGCAAAGGGTCACAGTAGTGCTCACACTTTGATATGTATACTTATCTTTCGTCATCTTACTTGATATGATGATACAATATCCAGATGCACAGATGCAGAAGAGCAAGCTGTGATTCCAAAGAGGTTACAATGCAGCATTGTTCTCACATAACCCTGAGTAAAACAATACTCTCCCCAGCCTCGCTGTCTGCTGGTGATGGCAGCCTGGCAGTATGTGAGCTCAGGCCTGAGGAGGCGGGCAGATACAGAGGGTTTTGTGTTGAGTAATACTGATATTCCTTTGAGGTAGATAGTTGCTCAACATGATGTGCAGAATCTGGCACATCATCGTCTTTGGCCTACTAAACTTTGCTCAACATCATGCTAAAACTCCCCAATGGCTGTTAGAGAGGGAGGAGAAAGGAGGAGACGCAAAGGAAAACTAGAGAAGAGAAAGGAAGGAGAAATGGAGGACAAGCTGCCAGATGAGGATTGGGATGGATTTAGAGATAGATGAGAGCTGGCTGTAAGGATTGGACAAGGTGAAGAAAGGAGGAATGGAAGGCTAGAAGGGGATGGATTCAGTTACGCGGGGTTAGAGAGAGGAAAATGGATGGGGAAGATGGTCGTCAGTAGGACAGTTTAGTGAAGCGTTCAGTGTGTATAGACTGCTTAAATTGTGACAAATCTTTAATCCTTTGTCAAAGTTGAGTACTTGGACTGTGATTACGAACCCGGTATGCTAGGTCAAACCGCATTACACCTGGACACTTTGCATCTGACGTTGGGAAATGTTTACGCCTTACATGAAAAAGCTTTCTTGTTATGTGGATTCTTCCTGCATTGCAATGATCTCAGCTTGTGGGTCATTACACCGTTAAAGCCTGTGTTTCTTCCTTGCTTCATCCATCCATAACTAATGACTTTTCTTGTGGGGGGTCGTCACTGTACGAGTTTCGGGGGCAGATACCTTTTGACAGCAAGCCACAGCTCCTGCTTCAAAATAACTTTATTAGCAAGAGCGAGCACTGAGTGGGTTTGTGGATTTTATATTACAAATGTGTCTCATATCCATATGTTGCCTTTGTAGATCAGATTGCATTTGGAGCTCAGTGCTTTCTGTGCATATTAAAACTTTCATTAACATGTATTTTTTTTTCAATCTGGTTACAAGTTCATGCTCGATGCCTTTTTTTGCATTATCTGTTAGCATGATCATTTCAAATCCCACTGTATTTATGCAGTTTTTAGTGTATTTACAGTTCATATAATTGGCTTTATTCAGCTGAAATCGTGTTGAATGGTGACTGTATATTTACACCATATTATTTTTCTCCTACTATGCCATTTGCTTCTTTTCCCTCCTGCTGCTGCATGACTTTATCCCAAACGTATCCAGAAATCCACACCCATCAAAATCTCATTTACAGCTACAGAATAAATGGAGAAAGTATTATTTCAGAGCTATTTGTTTGTTTTTTTTCACACAGTAATGATTTCAGCAGTTATTACAAGGATATACCTGTCATACAGAAAATGGCTGGATACTTGGCTTGTTTTAGTCCTGATTCAACATTTGAGGAATAATCAAAAGGAGTATGAGCCGCAATACCGGCCCTTATTTATTATGTTTCGAGATTACCATTATACTCACTATCTATCCCTTTCTCCTGCTTGTCCATCTGATTTTTCTGGCTCGAGTTAAAAAGGAATAGAGCTGCTTTGGTCAGGAGCCCTTTACTAAATCCCTGGATATGTTTTTCAGATGTATGCCATAAAATAAGCCAATAAACTACAACAAACCAACCATTCTCCTTTTCCTAGCCGATTTGTTATGGCTGTCTCGAGCCTTCCTGCCACAACAGCGGCTGGTGTTTAGTGCCAGTATTTAGTCTGGCAGTTGTCATAGACGCTTCAGTGAGTATATTCCTTGGGGGACAAAAGTGACATTCCAGACCCAGTGCAACTACTTTGCATGTGAAAGAAACTGAATATTCAAAGAGAGTAGGATGCATGTTCTTGTGCAAATCTGTATACCTATCTGGGTTTGTGTGAGTTTAGCTTTTCATCATTGTGTTCCTGTGCACATACAGTATGTGAATGTATGCATATTCTCTATAAAAATATCTTCTGTTGATGTCATTTTGCCTTTGATGATGTGTTTGTGTTTCTATGTGTGTACGTGACCGTGCATGTGTATATACTGTGTGTGTGTATTTCTCTTTGTGTGTCACAGTATAGAGGCAGTGTCAGAGAGAGGTATAGAGGAACAGAACTGAATCTCACTGGTTGATGCTGGCCTAATTGAACAGAGAAAAGACACACACAGACAAACACACACAGAACACAGTTAAGCTGAACAATAAAACACTAGTGCACAGACACACACACACACACACACACAGTTATTCTTACTGTTGTACTGTACTTCAGAGTGTGGAAAAATACACATATTGTAGACCAGCTATTTATAACAGCAATGTTAATATTCCTCAGTCATACATTAATTACCCACTGTAGCACCTTTATCATAGGGCTATACACACAATCTCAAACACACACTCAGGTCAGTCTCAAGCAATAACTCACGGACAAGAGTGGTGGGTCTAGTGGCCTTTGAGCCTCTGTGACTCACATGTACCAATTACAGCCTTATTTATGAATTTGCACACATTTGACCTTCTGGAGTGGGAGGCATAAATTTGTTTGTCGGGGGAACGCCATAACAAATAGCATTCTGGGACAGCTCTAGCTTCCTTTCTATCAATCTGTCCTCTCTCTCTCTCTCTCTCTCTCTCTCTGTCTCTGTGTGTGTGTGTGTGTGTGTGTGTCTCTGTGGNCTCTCTCTCTCTCTCTCTCTCTCTCTCTGTCTCTGTGTGTGTGTGTGTGTGTGTGTGTCTCTGTGGGTCTCTCTTCCTCTGGCATTCTCCACAGTTCAGCAATAACTTGCATCTCCTGGTCAGCCAGGTGGCTGTCCAGGCAGTCAGTCATTCAGATACAACAGCCTGTCAATGTGTTGGCTTCCCTGCCAACACTGTCTATTAAGAGTATTTGGATTATATAATTCAAAAGGAAAGAAAATTGTAAAAGAAACATTGGTCTTTATGCGTAACGGCATAGTTACATCAGTTGAAGAAATAATCAGGCCCTTGGTAGTGTGGAAATGAAAATGGAAACATATTCCAATTACAAGAACAATACCTACATTAAAGTGAAAGTGTACAATAATAAGCATTAAAATTTACTCCCATATCAAATGTAGAAATATACTCAAGTAAAATATGCGTATGTCAAAATTGTGCTCAGAACTTGATTACTCATTTACTTTCAGCCCATAGTTTGCTTGTGCCTCGTGTTTGTTTCTCTCTCTCTCTCTCTCTCTCTGTCCTCATATGTGAATCAGTGAGTACGTCTCATGGCAGGATGCCAGTCACGTGCGTGACTGGATCGGCAGGCGTTTGTCTAAAAGAGGGATAGGTCACACAGAAAGCACTAACCCCCTCTCTCCTCCACAGTCCTCTGTTTGTGCTTGCACTTCCTGACAAAAACACAACTGACTCCTGAAGAATGTGCCCAATTAGTAACAGAGACAGAGTGACAACTGACTGTGTATCCTGACTGTTGCTTGGTGCTGTTTTACACATAAACAGAGCTTTACGCTGACGGTTCTTTAGGTCCAGATTTTTAATAAGGAAGGGTATTCCAGCCAGGATGATGTCTAGATGGCTCTAATGCAATGAAACACTGCGGCAAGGCAACTGAAATTATAGTACATGACACATTTATATACATACATCCTGTTGGATGTCGATTTTATTCAAAATAAGCCAAACAAAACATTATTTTAATTGGCTGTGCCAATTCCCACATATTCAAGAAGTTGCACCAACTGCTGGAGTATACTTTCACTCTTAATTTTCATTTGGCACAGCTGTCAGATCAGATATTCTGGTTTAATAAATGACCAAGGGAGTATAACCAAACTTAGAATCAAAGTTAAATCAAACTGAATACTTCTGTATGGACAAAAGCCACAATACATATATTATAATATATCAGTGAGTCAGGTTTTCTTCATGGTGTTTGAAAAGATAAGATCACAGTCTTATAATAACTGTCTAAGTTACAAAAACACATCTCGATTCGTTAGATGATACTGGCGATAATGCACATTTGAGCCCTATATATACACAACCTGCATAGCATACAGTACATGTTAAATTCCAGACAACCATTTCCCAAAATATACTACTGGAGTGGTACATTTTACAAGTTTTTTCCTACCTTCCAGACCGCCATTAGTTGCAGTTCATTCTAGTATGCTGTTAAAGTCAACTTGTAGAGGCTTGAAACGCACTTGAGATAAGTAATCCATCACAGCGAACGCTACTTTATATTTTATAGTAACTTTATTTAACCGGTCCAACACGTAGCTGTCTCCACCAGGAGATGAAGACTGCTTTTATCAAGAAATTAAAATGACCATGCCTTCTACAATTGTGCATAAGTGTTAAAAGGTGAAACATTGAATTTTAAGTGTAACAACTGAACATTTGATTTTGAAAGATTAGGGGATTTGCCAAAATAACAGGAAAACCAGAATACAGTTTTATGTTTTGGAAATTGGTTGTCAGTAATGTAAGAAGTATGTGGGTTCTATATATTGGGCTTAAATATGCAGACTCACCAGTATGATCCTTTAAAGGGGACATATGGAAGAGTCACACAGTCTCCATTTAAACTTTCAGGATGAATGGTATATGTGGCACTTTTCAGTAGAACACACAATCTGTGTTTAGTCCTTTGAAGACACAGCAGAGGACTTGGAGTGAGAAGTGTAGAATATTGTCTTTTTCTCTCTCTCTCTTCCTCTCTCTCTCTCTCTCTCTCTCTCTCTCTCTCTCTCTCTCTCTTAAATGAGTGTCTCTGTCCTCCCACTCCCTCGGTCCATCCATTCTGCAGTCTCTGCTCCCACACCATCTAGCTTGCAAACAGACCCAGCTGGCCATAATGATGACAAATCAGCCCAAATATTTATGTTCATTGAGTTTCACTTTGGCTCTACCCACAGCTCGCTCTGTGCGCTTTTCTCTGTCCCTCTGCAGTGGTCGGCTCATTCGTAGCCAAACCGTCGTAATCGCCCTCCACAAACACACTTCAGCAATGGTTATGTCACCTAAACACCAGCTGAATGTTAATGTCCTCAGAGAAGCAAGTTTATGATCATCAGAAGAGTGGTATAAACACAGTGTCCCTATGCAGGTTTGTGAGTTTGTTCTGTCCTCCACGACCTCCTCGCTTTGTCGAAACTAAACATGAACCAAGACCTCATTGAAAGATTTCATTAAAGTAATAATTTTTTTTTTTAATTGTTAGAATTAATGATTGCAAGAGTTCTTTCTGTTTTAATCTGAGACAAAAAAAAAAAAAAANAAAAAAAAAAAAAAAAGCCATGAGATGCCAAGTCCTGCCATGTTTTCTGCCTTTAATAACATTTTTTATTATGCTGTATGTTACTAAGAGGTAACTTTAGTTTCAGTAACTGTATATGGTTTAATGATTTCACAAAGATGGGGTAATACCTTGAAATAATGAAAAAATGATCAGAGAACGTGTGTGAAAAATTATTTCAAGGTTTAATAAAATGTAATAGTAAAACATGTCATTACTTATACGACTTTTAGATTTAGATTAGAGCACCCTGAAGAAATATCAAAGAAAATGTTTTCTGAATCCACCAATGTTTGTGATGTCATGTTGACAGGACCACCAGCCATACCATTAAACATTGTCTCACATTATCAATTTAATATCAGATATGATGCCTTCCACTCTTTAGCTTCAACCTGCTCCTGATAATGCTTTCAGGCTTTTCAAATCCTGAAAAAGTGATTTTCTAGGCTATAGCATTGCATTATTTTTCCTCACACATTTTTCTTTCTAGTCTACTTAAGTTTGGTGATTGATGACCCAGCTATTGATTCATCTTCTCTGGATGAGAGTGCCAGTTAAATTCCTTCAAGTTATGCCTGCAAAAGTAATGTCAGTTCACTCCAAAAAGCTGTACTTATCCAATTCTAATTCCATTCTCATACTATAAACTTCAGTCATACAATATCTAACAACACAACTGTATTTTTTCCCAAACAAGCTTTCATTTTCCTGTTGACAATTAAAAAATAAATAAAAAATGAAAAAGCAACTTCAGTGTCAAATACATGTATGCACTGTTTTCCCTTTGCACTCCTTTACCCCTTTATGCCTAAAAATGTTGACTCAGGGTTTTAAAACAGCGACGCTGCATAAAGCATACTTTACTTACGTCCATAGCTCATGTCAGATAACATGTACACATTCTTCCTCCCTTCTGGGAAAAATGTGGCCTCCATTTCAACTCTGGGACTCTGTATCCAGACACGTGTGTCCTCATATAGAGCATAACTTCCCACTCTTATCTGACACGAAGAGAAAACGAGACAGAAACAGAGCCAATACAAGATAGTGAGAGGCAGAAAGAGGAAACAGGAAAGGATTGAAGAAAAAAGACAGGAAGTTAGAGAACGAGACAGGGAGCAATACAGAGATAAATTAAAAAAAATATATATATACTATAGTTTGGCCAAATAAGATATTTAAAATTAGTCCTGTGTATCCTCCACAGCAGTATGGTCTTACTCACATCCCAGGGTTTTTTGTTTTTACCAAAAAAGTCAGAAAGAATGAGACAGAATGACTTACTCTCCTCTCCTTCTCACTTACCCTTTGTGTCTTTCTTTTTATTTTGCTTGCTTCTCCTTCTATTTGCTATTTATTTTTTATTCTTTCTTTGTGTGTTTGGTTGCTCTCTTTGGCTCTCTCTGCATTCTCTACCCTTCTTCTGTTTCTCTCCTCCTGTGCTCTCTCCATTCCCCTGCATACAGAGAGCTCTCAGTCTTCCCTATTAGGAGAATCGGCTGCAGTTGCATTCCCAGGCAACTTGGAGATGATTTGGTATTCATTCCTCTGGCTATGGGTTTACTTTGACAGGCATGGACAAAGAGAGAGAGAGAGAGAGGCATGAAAACGAGCAAAAGCAGGACAGGCAATGGCTCTCTTACCTCTTTATTTCAGCGTCCCTCTTCTTTCTGCATTTGAGATGTTGCTGTGCTTCTCAAACCACGTTTAAGCTTAAGGGCGAGATGTCGGATGGGGGATTTGTGTTCCTCGCATGCTTATAGGTTGCTGTGAATGCACCCGGCCTCCAAGCTAGCTGTTAGTTCTGGCAGTTTGGAGGGGATGCCTGTGGGAGTGTGCTTGTCTTTAAGAGTGTTTGCAGAGATTTTGCCAGCATGAATTAATGAAGGATGAGCTGAGATTTTTCTCCAATTTAAAAAAAAAACTGCTTGTCATTTTTTTTTTTTATGGCAATGAGTCATTGAAAGCAAACACAAGTGCAGAAACACAAAAATTAAATATGCACGCACACAAAAACATGTACTCTCACATACACACACACACACACACACACACACACACACACACACACGTGACAGCTGATCTCAAGTAGTGGTGGCCTAGCGTAGGGAGATTGGGTTGGGTTGGTTTACTGGTAGTGACATGGCGGAGCCTGGCTCGGTGCCAGAGTTGAGCTAGCTCTCCCTGGCTGCTCTGGCCTCCTATAAATCAGGGCCAATTACCACGCTAGTGCACAGCCACCTCTCCTCCAGTCACAGCTCTCGCTGCAAAGTGCAGAGAGAAAGAGAAAAAGGCAAGGAAGCCACTGCTTTCATTCCAATTACTGCTGCGGTTGCCCTCCTCTTTGTTTTGCAAACCTCGTATGCTAACATAGCACGGCCCCCATTTTTTTTAATATAAAGAAGGAATACCTTATCTAATGATATAATTAGCTTGGGAAAACCAGCTTCCAGGACCTATTTAGCCTTATCAGAAACACACAAGTGATATAATAGGGATATAATAAATAACTACAAATCATATTTACATAATAGTCATAATTCCATCCATCATTCCATCCATTTTCCACCGCTTATTTAGGTTCAGGTCCAGGTTGTGGAGGCAGCATGTTATATAAATCAACCAAGATGTCCCTATCTATACTCACATCCTTCAGCTCTTCTGGGGATCCCAATCCATTCCCAGGCCAAATGGGAGATGTGTATATATATATATATATATATAATCCCTTCAGGGTATTCTGGGTCTGCCCCGTGGCCTCTTGCCAGTTGGACACGCTTAGAATACCTCTCTGGGAGGTCTCCAGGAGGCAACCAATTTAGATGTCCAAACCACCTAAACTTGCTCCTTTCAACATGAAGGAGCAGCGGTTCTGAGCTCCATACTGATGTCCCAGCTTCTCATTCTCTCCTACATCCTGCAGAGGAAAATCAGACTGCTTGTATCTGCGATTTCATTCTTTTGGTCACAACCCAGAGCTCATGACCACAGGGGTTGAATGTAGATTTTTTATTGTTAAATTTCATGTCGTCATCGCTAAAATGGCAAAACACAAAACAGTTGCACAATGAAACATATACAAACCATAAAGAGTTCAAAGAAATAATACAGCCTGCATATTACTGGCAGTGACAAAAGGGGATAGCTGCGGACTGAAAAAGAAAATGTGCATTGTCCTTTTGCGAGTGTGTGAATGCACAGTCCTCAGCCTATGCACTGTAATGATAGATTTATCATCCTCACTTAATACACTCATAAACATTCTCTGCTGTGTCACACAGGCTGTGAACCCCCCCCGCATGGCTGGCTTGGCAAATTGGGCCTGTGTAAACCATTCTGCTCATCTAAAATACAGTGCGGCAAATTGAAATCCCCAGTAAGCCTCTGTAACAGCATGTTACAGCTGGGTAAGGAGGAGGAGGGGTGGAGGTTTTTCTCATTTACCACCTGGAGGTTTTTGAAGTGTCATAACCACCTATTCTCCCACTTCTCGTTCTCCTCTTTCTATTTCTCTTTACCCTCTTTCTCTCGTCTCTCGCTGATTCTCTCATACCCTCCACTCCCCTGCTGAAATACCCTTTGTCAAGTGGTGTATTCAATTCTCGTCACTCTGACATAGGATGCCTGTATTTATTAGAATTTTGAGAGGGCAGATCTGGCTGACAGGAAGAGGGTAAACAGCAGTCACGAAACCATCCGGAAAGAAAAACAGGCCTGGTTATTAGTCTTCAGTGGCGAAAAAGAGGAAACCAATGGAGAATTTGATATTTTAAAAGAAAGGGAAAACATTTTTGACCACGTTGTTAGCAGTAACGTGTGTGTTATCCTGCACACTCAGCCCCTGTTACAAAACATATACAAATTCACCATTAACTCTCAAACCCCACCCCACAGATTTACCCAGCAGTCACCATTCCTCTGAGACTTTCGGCACCCATCCCATTCCTCATGCCCGCGGACTCCTCCAGGCCTTTTTCTTTCCCCTTGGATAATCTCCCTCTCTGCTTCTCGCCCAGCATTGTAAGTAATGGGCTGGTTTTGACCCTCCATGCCTCATTGTGTAAGATTTCAGCTTCTGACCTTAAAAAATGAAAGCAAATCGATAGGGCGGGACATATGAATTCCAAAGCCCAGGATGCAAGCCAACCCTTGAAGCCCAGAGAGGAGGAGGAGGAGGGGCTATGTGTATTTCGAAAAGGGTAAAACAAAGAAAAAGTCTGAAAAACACGGAGAGGCTTTCAATTAACCTTCACCAAATCTGTATGGCATCTCATGTTTGTGCTGGGCTATTTGCATGTAGATTTGCATGTTAAGTACAGCGTGTATATATTAAGTACCATGAACTAGTGACAAAATAAAAAGAAGACGAGAGGGGGCAACAGGGTAAACGTAAATGCATTAACCTCAGAGTTGAGGCTTGAACTGCAAAAGTGCATGTGACAGTTAAAATGGGAGAAAAGAAAACTTTTATGAGGCACTCAAGAAATTAAGGTTCCTCTGAAATGCCTCAGCAGGGATAAAGAGGAACATGAACAACTCCAGCACAGTTCTGCTTTTTAATACTAACCTGTGAAACCAGAACTACCAAGTGTGGCGGCGAGAGGCAGTCCGCTGCAGAAGAGTGGTGAAGTGAAAATTTTGCGTGTGTGTCTTCCATTGTCCATTTGTCTCTGTGTGCTGAACTTCACTGTACATGGCTGAATTAACTTCAGCGTGAAAAAGGCATTTCTGTGTTCTCATGCACATGAGTGTGTGTGCACAAACATAGACATGTGTACAGTGTGTGTGTCCAGCCCTGCGAGTGGCTGCCCATCAGTTCTCCTTACCTCAGCGTGGTAATTGGCCATCCACTGATGGACGGGCTCCCTCTTCACTCTCCAGGGACCCCGGCTCTTTGTCTGAGGACTGGAGGCAACACACTGGCATGGCACACACGCTTAAAATAGCGCATCAAATCAGCCATGCCTCAGCAGCCACTGCTAATGTGTGGGGCGGAATGGAGGGCTGTGTGTGGTGGTGTGTGTGGGTGGGTGAGGGTGTGGGTGTGGGTGTGTGTGTGTGGGTGAGTGTGTGTGGGTGAGGGTGTGGNGGGGTGTTTTAGTGTGTGTGTGTATGTTTTACCTCATGCTATGAGGCCTTGGAGAGACTCTCTATGGGGAGGAAAAAAGGGGGATTAACATGGTTAACTGGAACTGCTGGTGGTATTTAGTCATCTCTCTCTCTCTCCCCTTCTCCCCTATTTTTTCCCCTCTCCACTCTTTCATCCATCACTCACTTTATTGCAGTGTGCATCATCTCTCTCTCTCTCTCTCCTCTTCTCTCTTCCTTCCTCGCTCACCCTCTTCTGGTGTTTCTCTGCCTGGCTCTCTTGCTCTCTCTGTACACTCATGCCCACAGGGGCCCGTCTCTCTCTCTCTCTCTGTCACTATGCGCAGTGTCCCTGCAATAGAGATATAAATGGGCTCTGAGCGGGGGACCCTGACTCCTATACCATAAATCCATACTAACAGCACCACAAGGCACATGAAGAGAGCAGGGGAGGCATACACGGAGAAAAAGAGTGGGAGAAAAGAAAGCAAGAGAATGACATTTAATACTTTTTGAATACATTTTTTAAATGAAAGCCTATATTGAAAAAAGACATTCATATTGAAATGTTTATGAAATAGTCTAGAGAGGATTGGTGCATTAAGATATCACACCCTTGGAGGTGTAAATTGTTTTACAGTGTATTAAAATTGGTTTTGAGGGTATGAATAATAAGCAGGAAATTGGCATCATTTTAAACTGATAAGCAGCTGAAAGCCCTATGAACCTTAATTCCATCTGAGAGCCTTCCTGGAAAAATATTTTCTTCACTTCACAATGTAATCCTATTATTTTAGTCTGAGGTTGGATGAAGAATAAAGTTTGTTTTTTTGAAATGTTAGTTATTAATATCTGCTACTGGCTCACAGTGACCCTCATCTCCTTTCTGTTTTGCAGCAGCCCTAAAATGTCGGCTATCATAACTGCACTGACATTGAATTGCCAGTGCCTGCCATCTCTCTGAAAGATATATTTTTCCTACGCCTTAACCCTTCCATTTATCACTCCATGTCATAAAAATCCAAACTATTTACTATTGTTTTGCTTACATCTTTCCTCTCTGTGTTTTTCCCAGCAGCCCTATGCTCCACCCCCTCATCCCATGGCTCCTCCCAGCCCCAGCACCAACAGCTGCAGCCAGGGAGGGATGGAGCAGCTCAGTAAGACCAACCTATATATCCGAGGCCTACCACCCGGGACCACCGACCAGGACCTCATCAAGCTCTGCCAACCGTGAGTAGTGGGAATTTGTATGCCCAGACACGCCAGTGCCATTTTAGCATATTGGATTTTTGTGACGTAGTGGTCACGGTGACACTTAGTGGTAAATCAAGATCTAGCTTATGGTGTCAGGTTATGGCTTACACTGAGCTTTAACTGAATTTAACTTAAATTACCATACCAGTCATTTTGCATGTTTGAGCCTATGTTCAGTTTTCATACATTTAACGTTACTGACAATCATTTCCCAAAGCATGCTACTGGAACGATGCATTAAATTTTTTTTTTTCCTAGCTTCTAGACGGCCATTGGTTTCAGTTCATTCTGGTACGCTATTAAAATCAACTTGTTGATATTTGAAACGTTCTCAGGATAGGTATTCCATCATCACGAACAAGACATATATTCAGGTTTTTTTCGAAGTTACATAATTTTAGTGTTTAAGCGTGTAGCATAAATATATATTATGCATAACGGTAGTATATGAATATTAATTAAGATAAAGTAATGGTATGCAAAGTTGCAATGTTAAGATCATAATTTCAATAAAGAAATATTAATCTTATTTAAACTGGACACCATTCACGTTATGTGGAAAATTAAGTCGTTTAAACTTAATATTTTGATTATTTAATTAATATTCAGTCTCAGATCTTAACTTAATATTCGGGCTCAAACCTGAAAAGTAATGGTTTTTGACTCATCCAGTGATTTCTTCTCCGAACTGAAACAGGCAAACAAAGTACTATTGCACAGGTTAACATTTATTTACAGATTAGAAATATAAAAATATACAAATGAGGTAGATATTATGTGAGAAATGAAAACCAAGTTTGACAACGGAAAACTGGTGGATTTTCAAAATAAAATCCTAACCTATTCTAACGTTGACTGAGTCTAGCTTTATTTTACGGAGTTAGTACGGCAATTATGAAAATAGAAAACGGTTGGTAAGAAAGATATGGAAATGGGAAAATAACGTAGTTAGGCTGCATCACTTTAACATCAGCAAAGACAAGATCTTACGTTGGGCTTAGTCACTCCAATGATGTGGGAAAGTCGGATCGCCAGTCTTGACTCAGGCGCTCAACAGCTTGGTCACGTCGTATGAAGGAAGCGTGGTGCAGGCAGTCCTCAGGATTCAGGATGTTCGGACTCGCGGCCGTCGTCACGGATCCGAACAAATGGGTCTTCCTTTGGAACCAGATCAGCACACTTCTTGACGAACAGCTGGAGCTGGGAGCTGGACTTCAGGTCGAACCGGATTGCAGTGCTGGAGTTTACCCAACGTGGTCAGCGGAGCCGATGGCACGTAGCAGAGCAGCTAACTTAGAGAACTAACCGTAGCTAGAACTGAATAGCTTGAATGAAACCACGTGGAGGTCGTGATAACATCTATCGCTGATTCAGGCAAAATCTTCTTAGAACAGCTAATAAAATTACTTGAGATTACTTTAAAATAAAGAACCGCTAGCCGTTGTTTTAGCAACGCGGTGAAGAAAGGAGACAAGAAGAGAAGAGAAGCCGCCACGCGGTGTAGAGAGGGCAGCAACAAAAGGAAAAAGGAAAGAAAGCCAAGAGAGATAACAACAAAAAGCCTCAAACAATGGGCTGCGTGGAGTTTTAAAGAGAAAAGCCCTTCGCGCGTTGTGAAGAACACGCCCATGCTTTGTTCTCATAGGAGCTTTTCCCGATGATGTCATGAAGGCAGGCAGCAGCCTGGAGCAGCTTAATTTCTGTGATATTACAGAAACATAACCTATACTTATACTAAGTCCACTCATTTCCCATTGTCAAAGCATGATACATAGAAATTTCACGTAGTAAATTCACAGTATGACATGCTAGCACAAATAAAACCATGTTACACAAATAAATCATCTCTTTTGTTGTCTAATAGGAATTTATCACAAAATCTAAACATCTAAAACACTATTATGAAATTTGATGATCTTTGATTAACTAAATCTATTTCTGCATCAATGCAAGTATTCTAAACATTACAAAGATAAAACAAAAGCTTAGATTGTTGTAGATTGTCAAAATAGATTTTGTGTGAACTTAAAGGATCATAAAATAACAATGTGATGTTCTGTGATTTAAGAAGTATGTTGGAGAAATGTAACACATAAAACTAAATCCTTTAACTAAATAAACACAAATACAAGTACAACAAAAGCATGTAGTATTGAAAATGAATTTCAATATCTGAACATAGTTTTAAGGTACTCGAGAGAGAGAGAGAGAGAGAGAGATGGCAACTCATTTATTTCATGACTCTAAATAAATTCAGACATCTTCTTGTTTCCTGAATAGATTCTGAATTAAAAGTCTTATTTGGTGTAGTGAGATCAGTTCTTTAACTCTGTGAAGTCCTTGGCTTGTAGACAATCTGGAGCCATTGAAGTGACCATTTGGGGAAGGGAGCTTGTGAGACACTCAAATGCAGATAAGAGTGACTGTATGTTCTTTTCTTTCATTGCAGAGGAGCTTTAAAGATCAAAGTGTTACCAAGTCTCTCTAAGGTGATAACCTCTGGTTACCATGGTGTTTGGGAGGTCAGAGAAATTTAGAAGTTCTGTTTCGTTGTCTTTACAGTATCTGCTCTGCAAGTTTTACAACTAAATGAGGGGACGAGAACAGCAGGGGATCTTGAGGAGTTCCTGGGTGCTCATCCATATGTTAAAGTGAATGTGTATTGTGTCTGTGAAGGAGGACAGTTAGGTGTCTGTGAAGGGGGAAGGTGATGTATGCATGGTTTCAGCAGGCCTCCACGCAGATGCAGTCTGAAAACTGATTATTTCATCCCAGAAAAACATAATCATATATTTATCAAACTGCAGTTGTTCCAGTAATGCTACAAGCGCAATAAAAAGTGTGGAGTGAATGTATGGCTCCACCAGGAAAATAGTCCCAAAAGAAGACCTGTGTTCATCGAAAAATTTAAATGATCATGACTTCATAATTTTGTGTAACTATTAGCAGGCGAAACATCGACTTTTAATGTGGGTGTATTGCTTGAATATTTGACTTTGAAAGATTAAGAGATTTTGCAAAATATCAGGAAAGCTGAAATACGGTTTTATCCTTTGGGAAATGGTTGTCAGTAACATAACATGTATGGAAACTGAATATAATAGGCTCAAACATGCAAAATGGCCGGTATGGTCCTTTAAAATGGAAAATTAATGCTGCCATATTAAGTACCTATTACTATTCCAATGTATCTCATTTTATGTGAATATTTTTTAAGAAAAATATATTTTATCTTGGGATACAACATTTTTCTGCGTTTAATGCCCAGAGGCAAATGAGAAGATGAACATCACAAGATCGTATTTAGTAACTGAGAAAACGCTGAAGTACAGGCCACACAAGAGACATGTTTTGGAGATGTTAATCCAAATTGGTTTTGGAAATAATGAGGACTGGGAACCAAATAGTACTTAGTTGGCAGTGGAGTAGCAACACAGTCTTGATGGTTGAAACTATCAAGATTCATGTGCTGTATATTATTCATGTGCGTATATTTTTGTTTAAAGAGGAGGATTATTAGACCCCAGAGTTCTCATAGTTGTAGCTAGGCATTGTTATATTTTCATGTATGACATCCTATCCGGTATGCAAGCTCGTCACTGCCAAATGGATAAACTCAAAAGTTAATGTAGCTTTATAAAACAGCAAAATTACAGGCAAGAAAAAAACAGGGGTACCCTGACCCATGTACAATACCTCACACACCCCATAAAACTGCTACCAACTGAGTGTATTTTTTAGAGACACGCACAAAGTACTCATAAAGCTGTTCTTGATAGAGAAAACACATGGGGACGCACGCGCGCGCGCACACACACCTGCCTGCACACAGCTCAATAAGGCCTAATAAAGCTTAGATTGGAGCCCCTCCCTCAGGAATCACAGACCAAGACCTCATCAAGCTGTATCACAGAGTTAACTGGGGTTCTCTCTCTCTCTCTCTCTCTCTCTCTCTCTCTCTCTCTCTCTCTTCCCATTTTCTCTCTCTTTTCTCTCTCTTTCTCTCTCTCTCTCACACACACATGCACAGTTTGTTCGGCTTCATTAGGTCCTTCCACTTCTAAAAAAGGGGTCAAGATCATTAATGGAGACAAGGCCAGTAGATTGTGAAATACAGGCCATGAGCGAGTCTGTCTGGTTGCATAACCTTTCCTTGGCCATATTTTCAGAAATGTTCTGGTGAAACACAGCCAATTATTCAATGAACCTTTGGAGATGGGAACATGCTGTCCAGTATATTTGGTAATGCTCCCAGTAGCCATGTCGTAAGTCATGCATTTTTTCTTGATACTGACCCATCAAAATTCCATTAGCCTGAGAGGCGAACCGATAAGATTTAGAAAAGCACTCAGCATTTTGACGTTGCATATCTCTTGCCTAGCTTTTACAGTCACCCACTTGTATAGAGCTGGACAGTTCAATTTCATTTCTAATTCTATATGATCTTGGATTTTTGAGCAGGACTATTTGGAAGGACGAATCATGTCAGAGCTTATGTAAAATATCCTGGGAGTGTGCATATTTGTGAGTGTGGATTTGCATTCTAATATATAGTTTTTCTCCCTTGTGCCACGGAAAGGAACAGTTTTTTTTTTTTTTTTTTTTTTAGTTATTGCTTGAATTTGCCTCGCTGTCTTCTGGTGGCTGTCCTCTTGCTCAGTTATTACCACAGTTCCTCTCACTTATTTCTTCTCAAATCTCCCATCCTGTGTGTATTGCCTGCCTAGGAGCCCCCAAGGTTGCCTGAGGTGTGCTGTGCCAGTGAAAATCCAATGCCACTGAAAGTTTAATTAGCCAGGCTGTGTTTCAGTGGCAGGTGGGTGGCAGCATTCTAGAAAAGGTCATGCAACTTTTCTGCAGTCTGCAACATCCTGGGTCCCCCTCAGGTTTATCCTACAGTACATGCCCAGTCCCTCTATAGCACGCAGTGCGTCCTCTTTTGGCCCTCAGCCCTGTGAGATCTCCCAGAGAGACACTGTGTTAAACATAAACCCTATCTAAAGTCTCTGTGGAACAGTATTTTCAGCAGAATGCAAAACAGGGGGAGTTTTACTCACATTAGTTCCCTACGCAATTCTTCGTCATCAGTATAATAGGCTGTTCTGTCAAAACTTACTCTGCATGTGTGCGTGCGTGCGTGCGTGCATGTGTGCGTGCATGTGTTGGCAGTGACTGAGATGAGTCAAAGCTGATTCTGGGGCCTGGGATTGTTGTGTCACACATACACTGAAAAGCAGTTCTTGCAGCCCTGGTTCACCACTATCGCAAAAGTAAACACACTGCCGCCAAACTGACGCATTCTTGACAACAGGCCATATCATAGCTGCTGATTGGAGGCCGTTGCACTCAGCCTGAGAGTTGTCAGGGAACGCCAAAAAATAAATGTCTTCTGGTTGTAACTCCTCCCTTCTGAACTCTAATTCTATAGTGCAGAGATTTTTACTAAATTTGCAATAACCCTCCTCAAGGCCTTCCAAC
>VXCM01002785.1:112125-157125 GCA_014773175.1 Lucifuga dentata | reverse complement strand
TTGCATTCATTTGGCCATATCTAGGTATGACTCCATGAAAACAGTGAGGCCACTCTGTTCACAACCAGCAAGGCCAGAGAAAACAGGTAAAATGCTTAAGTTAAAAATGTCCCATCATCTTGCATGGTTATCAGGAAGCATCATCAGAACGCCTTGCTGTATAAACTTGTAATCTGTGTGGAATTTCCTACCCATCTGTAAATAATGTACCTATTTTCCTGGTCCAAAACAAATTAAATAATTACAGAACCCACACTGTTTGATCTGAGCTTAAATTATGTACAGCACATTCGTCAAATTGGAGAGTGCAGATGGCACGCAGGCATCACTCCTGCTGTATGATGGCATTGCTACGTTTTTTTAATCAACTGAAAGGGAAGAACATTATAGTAAGGATGATTAATGTAACCGAGTACAATATCTGCCTTGATCTTACTGAAAGTTGATTTTGATGTGCATTTACATCTGTATTTTCAGAGTGAAAGAGACAACAAACAATCAACAAAGAGGAAAGGGCACCTTGCAAGGGCAATGCCATGCACTGCACCACCACAACACAGCCTTAGCCACTCTGTCCAGTTTAGCACAAGCATGATGTTTGGATCCAGGAAATTAGCTATCAGGCTAAGGTGAATAAAAAAGGGATTTATGCCTGGCAAACCTGGCATAAGACTGTTTAGTTCCACTGCTGCCTTTGCACCTGCACAGGCGGTTGAAGGTCAAATCTCAACTCACTTAAATGCATATGCATAGGTGTAATAGCAAAATGCGTCATAGTCTCCAGTTGCATGCTGGGACATAGATAAAGGCCATTACCACCAAATCATCAGCTCAAAGGCTCAGAGGTCATGAGAGGAAGTCACTGATACCAGCTCAGCGGTGGCAGAGGAGAGCAGCTGCTCCACTCACTGCCAGGTGTCCACCAGGATAAATTTGTCCTCTGTTTATTTCTCTCACTGTATCTCTCTATTTTATGCCTATTCTTTCTCTGTTTCTTAGTTTCTGTTTATTTTTTTCTCTGTATGATTTCACTTCCTTCAGCTTTCTTATTTAAGCATCACTAAAAATGGCGAGTCAGCACTACTCTTTCTTTCTGCCTAACTTCTGTCTGAACATGTAGCTTTGAGAGCTCTGAGACAGCCTGCTGCTTCACTGATGGGATGATGGTGAAGGGTTGCTGCCACACAGTGATACCACCACATTACTCTCATTCATCTGCGCACACACACACACACACACACACACACACACACACACACACACACGAGGCTACATATGCACATATTTGGCTATTTCTATTTCCCCTTTCTGCTTTGTCTCTTTGATGGAGCATGTAAAGAAATCATATTCCTTTTCTTCCATGTCTTCTGTGTGTGTGCCAGTGACGCCTGTCTCCTGGATTATCAAACATGCTAGTATGCAAAGTGAAATGCATTGTATAAAATTGTGTTATGTTGTGGATATAAAAATATGACAAACAGGAAGGCACTCAGAGAGCACACACCTCTGCCAATGATTTTATGGGCTAAAAGATTCTCCTGGATCCAGAATATGATCCAGATCACCTCCACAATTTAATATCTTTTTCCTTTTGACATTATCTATGTCCCCAAATCCACCCATAACTTTTCGAAATATCCTGCTAACAAACAAGCAGACAAAGAAGAAGGCCCTTAGAGAGTGCATACCTCCACCAAGACCAACAAAATCCCCAATAACCCCCCTTTACTGTAAAAGCTTTAGGTTTCTTGTGTGATCCAGCCAATAAAATAAGCATATCCTTTTGATTAAAAAAAAAAAAAAAAAAAANAAAAAAAAAAAAAAAAAAAAGCCACTACCTGCTTGGTGGAGGTAAAAGTGCTATCCAGCAATTCCATATATATATATATATGCCTGCTGCTGGCTAGTGAGCATTAGAAAACACTGATCATGCCTGTTTCAGTGCTGAAAATGAGAAAAATCAGCCTTTAACCTGTTATGTCATGAAGATGTACTGCATGCAAGTTCACTGCACTCATGATTTTTTTGAAGTTTTCATCTCTAAATGAGGTTTTACTGATGAACACTCACAGTAAAACCTCTACTACTAATCTTTCAGTATTTGTCAGCTGATACTTTTTACAATTGCTCACTGCTGGCAAATTGGTAGAAAAGTTGTCACTTCATAAATTTATTGGTAGAAATGCTACATTTAAATGATGTGTAAATCTTTGGAGAGGAGCAGTTTACTTTTCAAGCTTATGAAATCCCTTTGGAAACTTTGCTGCACAGAGCAAATAGTAAGTATGGATGGTGGGTATTTGCGGCACCTGCTCCTACATGCAGAGGACTGTTTAGGCTGCATCTTTTTAGGCTGCAGCTATATACATTAAACATCCTCTGCTACTTATTTCTTGTTAAGGCTTACGATAGGTGATAAATTATAGTTATTTTTCTCTATAGTGTGCATTTTACACCTAGTCGCTCCCCACACAGGTGCTTTAAAGGTGCTGAATGTAGCAGTTTGGTGTATTATATTGCTAACAGTTTAAAGATCTCTCATATTACAATGCAGGAGCTGTTAGACACCCTGCCAAACACCTGAAAGGTTCTGGATTAAGGTGTTAGTGAAGAAACAGTTGTGATCCAAGGTCCAACATGTGTAAAGGTCTTGGGGTGACTGAAATGGGTTGCGGGGCTTTACTGGCCAATCCCTTTATGGAGCTCTAACACACTCAGCATAGTAGGGGTTAAGAGAAGAAAAGTCATCTGTTCTAACATTGATCAGCAGAAAGACCCTTAAGATGGCTGTGGCTGAAGACGACAATGGGTTGCGGCTTAATGATGCCTGAACACGAGCAGAGACCTGATCATCCTCTGCTGGGTCACCTGGAGGAGGGTTGAAAAGCCCTAAACGCCCTGTATACCCAGGAACATCACTTATGATGTGTCTACGAACATCTGAATGTTGATGTGTCATTGCCTTTGAAATTTACAGAGGGGAAAAATGGTTCTTACTTTCGTGTTTCCTCTACCCACTGTTGAAGTCATTGCAGGTATCTAGCTGTGCAGTGAGACACATACACATATAACATGCTCACACTCACAGAGCTTTGGAGAGTGTGTCCAAAACCTGGGGTCAAAATCTCGGTATGACACTTGGGTGGTCTTTCCATCCTTTCCACCACTGTATACCAACAACTACAGTAACAGTGGTTCTTGCCAAGTCTCTCTCTCTCTCTCTCTCTCTCTCTCTCTCTCTCTACTCATGTACAGCAAAGATCAACTTCATGTTCATTCTGATGGCAGAAATGTAAAACGATTGGATCATTTCATCCAGTAAGAAAGCTAGGAAAGAAAGAAATGTAGAGATTTAACTTGTCTGTGTGTGTGTGTGTGTGTGTGTGTGTGTGTGTGTGTGTGAAGCTTCTCATTCAAAATGTAGAAGCTTTGAGCTCAGTTTCATTTTTTATTATATTTCAGTATGCAGACAGCTGTCAAATGAATGACATGTTTTACAGTCATCACAATTTGTACATTTTCATCAGCCTAAAATAGCTCATAAAGCTTGTATTATTATTTTTTTTTTTTTTTATAGGCAATTTCATTTCCGGCATCTTCATTTCTTATGGTTGATTTGATATGGCATCAGAATGATTGCCAAGGGATTCCTATTAGAGGAGACAGAGGAAGAGACAGAGAGAAAAGAAGGGACGGATAGATGGAGCAGGAAGAAATGGAGAATAATGAGAGATACAAAAGGTATTGAAAAGAGAAATGAGAGGATAAGACAAAGAATGAAAGAAAGGAAGAGGAGAAGAATCGTGAGGAGGGGGAGGGCCGAGGGCCAGCAGAGTCAGAGATAAGAGGCTGTGAGAGTGATTGAAATAGGATTAGTGGAGACAGGCTCTGCATCCCGGGCCACAGCATCACCATGTTAACCCAGGGCTTCACAGGGGCTGTCTCTGTCACATCAAAGCTTCCCCAGGTCTGCCAGGCAGAGAGGCGAAGGAGCTGCTAGCAGGGTCATCCACAGCCACACGCATACACACACATACACACACCCAAGCATGCAGCACATACATGAACATACTGATCAAATTCCTCTTTTACAATATGTCTCCATTATGACTTAGAAGCTGACTCCCTCCACCTCACCATTTCATCTCTGCAGTGTCTTTGTGGTGAATATTTGGATCATGAATAAAATGCTTCTAAGTGCTTCTAATGCTTCTAATGCTTCTAATTCTTCTTCTTCTAAGAAGAAGAAGAAGAAGAATAAAATGCGTTGATGAGCCATCTTTAACATTTAATGAGGCAAACAGTTGGCTTTCAGAAACTCCTGTCTACCACTTCCCCAGAGTCTAAACAAAAAGTTTTAATAAGAACTTTATCCCAATATGTACCAAAAGCACTGAGCTTTCTAACTGCTTACCACTCTGAAAGCATGCATTTTGCTATTCAAATACTATAGAAGGTGTACATCTGTGTACAAATAAACACATATGAATACAGCAACACACGCGTATGCATAGTCATTTTTTAACTAAAATTGACTGGCTTGTGTTTCTCCCTGTTTATATTTAAGTTAATGAACTAATGAGGTAGCTAAGCAAGCACTCCATGAATGAACACTCAGTGTTGCATGTTCATCTTGATATATATATATATATATATACAGGTATAATGGAATAATGGATCCCTATAGCTAAAATGCCTGCTTATCTGCTGAACAGAGATAATCTGCTGATTTTGAATGTTGTCTAAGTGTGTGAATTTGTGTTTGAATCTCAGTATCTACAGTATAGCAAAGTGTATGTGTAGGTCTGGGAATGTGTGTGTCTTTGTACGTGTTTGTGTGTGAGCTAGTAGTTTTCCTCTTGGAGCTCATCAGTTCATATCCACCACCCACCCCACCGCAGCGTGCAGTAAATAGAGTCTCCGCCACTCGTTGAGAAATGGTACAATTATCCCCTGCTGGTGAAATATGGGCCAGGATGCACCACTGCTTCTTCCCTACAAGTGTGTGTGTGTGTGTGTGTGTCAATGTACAGAGTGGAGCTATCTTTTCTCTGCTCACTCATGGCGATGTGAGTGTTCAACACACAGGGAAGTGTTCACACTTGTGTGTTTACACACAGGGACATGCACCCACCCACATAGACAATCATGTGCAGTAAATGTACAAACAGAAGTGCATACGCACAAATACACCATGCAGATTGGCGTGTATAGGCAAACACATACACATACACGCACACACACAAAAGCGTACATGCACTGCTTATGCACTTCACGCCCTGAACACAATGCAGCATGTTGCTGTTTTTAGCTGAGACAAACAGATAGTACAAGTCACCATCAATCTGTCGTCTCTCCTAGATGGATGGATGGATGGATGAATGGATGGATAGATAGATAGATAGATAGATAGATAGATAGATAGATAGATAGATAGATAGATAGATAGATAATTATGTTTATATGTTTATTATGTTTATGTTTATTATGTTTTAATATTTTTGTGTTAATCGCAGTACAGTCAAAAACAGAAAAAAAATGAAAGCAGTCTTTTTGTTACAGATTTAACATACTGTAGTTCCTCTTTTTAAGCTTTTGGACCTTTTGAAAATGTTCAGTGACTCTTTGAAATGTCAGAGGGCTGCACATTCATTTGATGTCTGCCACACACATAATGTTATTAAACTCAAGTGATTTCTCATTCTAATGACTTTTGCCATTTTCTTTACTTTATAAATTGCTGGTTGCAACAAAATAGCAGAGTATGAAAATGAGACACCTTCTGAAACCATGGGTCAACAATCTTGAGTGAAATGCCTAAGCAAAAACACTAAAATTCTTATTTCTCTCCTGTTACAGGTATGGAAAAATAGTGTCAACCAAGGCTATTCTGGATAAGAACACCAACCAGTGTAAAGGTAAGTCAGGTGTTTTTTCTGCCTTGTATTCCCACCCTGTTTTGGTGCACCGACGATCACTCATAAGAGTGTGTCTTGTCACAGGAACAGCTATCCAAGCCTTGGCATAAATTTAGACATCAGCAGAGGAAGCCTTGTACCGTAAATCAGTGATTTATCAAGGAGCCGGCTTAGCGCTGCAGGAAGGCTTTGGGTAAACAACCTGCTCTAGAATGGCGCTACGCGGCTTCAGAGGATAAGCATGCAGGCAGCTGCTGCCTCAGCCTCTTCTTCGATTTCCTGTTTTGTCATATGGAAGACAATCTTTTGTCAAGTGTGTGTCTGTAAGGGAGGCATTAGTGTCTGCACAGTAAATGGCACACACAAAGCATTGACAACATTAGCAGCTCATTTTGAAATTATTTGTTCAGCACACACACTTACGTACACGTTTAAATGGTTGAACACACACACACTGGACCAATTAGAGGGCTAACAAGGTAGTTGAAATTAGATAAACATTAATTACGATCACTGTCACACTCAACTTCTTAGAGCCCTGGCTTTATTTCCACTTCAGCCACCAAGCTTCGCAGTAAATACATCTCACAAGCATTTCTCTTTCATGCAGTCAGTTGCTAATGATCAAGACCAGCTTGAGTCTTGAGTGAAGACCAAAAGAAAGAAAGCAGGAGAGAGAAAGATTGTTCGGGAGACATGAAAAAAAAAAAAAAAANAAAAAAAAAAAAAAAGATTAGTGTGCTACTTGCCCTGAGGTGTCTGGCAGTGCTGTTTAAGAGGTATTGAAGTTCCATCAATACTTTTAATTGCTTTTTGTGGCTTCCTGGGCTCTGAAGTGTGGCCTTTCAAGGTGAAGCTGCCTTCTTAACCCCACCCTACGCCAGGGTTTATCCTGTCAGGCAGACTCTGGGACAAAATGTTGGGGAAAGGAGCTTCTGAAAAAAGGCTGATTATCTTGACCAGACCTTTATTCCTGACTCCTATGGGCTATTAAAGACAAGACTGGATGCATGTTAGCTGGAAGGATGTACTGTACCTTCGGGTCACAGGATACAGGACAGGGTGGATTAAAGAGTGGATGGAGCTGAGACAAAAAATGGGGAAAAAAGATAGGTAGAGGTGAGAAAGATAGTTCCAGTTTCTATGATGGAAGAAATATGCTGTCTTTGCCCAGCTGCTAGATCCGAGTTTTACTTCAGAATGCCAGAACAATAAGTCAGAGACCACGTTTCTCATGCGTCATTCTCCTGGAATGCAGCCCTGCTGTGATGCTAAGAATCAAATCTAAGTAGACACATTTTATGAGTGAAAAGGATGGTCCTGCATTGCACCCAGTGAGAGTGAGGGAGATGATCAGATGTATACAAAGAGAAAGAAAAAGTGTTTGGGGGAGGTTTTAATAACCGTTGAAAATAAGTGTAATCTATCTTACATATCGAAATGTGTAGCCATTGTCATTTTTTTTTTCATTTTTTTTTTTAGGTTTTTGGGTAGAGAGAAGGGAATAACATGTAAGAAAGGTCCCTTATAACAGGCCCCGAGATAACAGGTCTTATAAGTGTCTTTGGTCACAAGAGCCCTAAGCTTGCCGACAGTGAGCGCATCTCAAGCTAGGATCACCATTTCAGATTGACGACTGAAGATTTCCTCAATCATCCATTTGTTAACTTTTCTCTGCGACAGCCCCAAAGCACAGTGTGTAGGAGCCTTTAATAACCAAGCCGAGCATTTTACCTGTGTTTTGTCTTAGCAAAATTATTGCTACGATATTACAGTTTGACACCATTGCTTAAGAACACAAACAGCTCCAACACGACTGCACAGCCACAGCTTATGTTTTTCCATATCTCAGTATCGTGTGAGAGGTGAGCAGGTGTCCCCTCAAAGCATACAGTATATCAGGAAGGAAAGTGTACTGAAGCCAGCTAGTCTGTGTGCCTTTCTACTCCCGGCAACAAAGCAAAAATCAGCCCTGATCTAGTCACGTATTGTTTCCAGTCCTCTGACCTCCCGACCCTGACACTTGTTTAAATGTCAGAGCTACAGCTTATCAACACGGTGCCACCGTTACACAGCAGGCGTCTCTCTCCTCCATCTCTTCCCCTTCTCCACCTCCTCTCCTCCCCCATGTGTTATTTGTGTTTAGTTCAGCTCAGTGAGCGCGCCGCCAAAACAACATGACAAAAAATGGGATAGAGAAGAGGTCAGGACCACTCATTTCTGAGATAGTGAGAGAGAGAGAGAGAGAGAGAGAGAGAGATCGGCAATCAGCCAGGAGGAAATAAAGACCAAATAACTCACTCTGCTTTTTAAAACTTTTCAATAATCCACATGTTTTCTGCTGTCGTTATACAGTGTGAAAATGCATACGCATATTTCATAATGTATATTAATTAAGGAATTTGTTAAAGATTGTATTTTTTCCTGTGGCAATGTCTTATTCTGACATACTCTCACACATGCACACGCACACAGAGAGAGAGAGAGAGAGAGTTTTTGTTCAGTTGTATGGTAATACCATTGTTAGTATTGTTGTGTTGGACTGGACAGTGTTTCTAGTGTTTTGTCACCCTCATTTACATACATGACATTAGAAACACATCGCAATATAATGCAAAGCAGCTCAGCGCCATCACAAACTACAGCCTTAAAAATTACCATCGACTTCAGTCAACACCTACTGTATATGTGGAAATGTTTTCATATGCACTTTGCTTTGGCACAAATGGTTTTCTTGTCATGCCGATAAAACACCTTTGAATAGAATTAAAATGGAGAGACGGGGATTGAGAGGTGATGAGATGGAAGATGGAAGCGTGGGAATGGAGCCTCTGTGATGTGGAAGAGCAGAAAACACAGTGAGTGCTTTCTACGCTCACAGGTCACATGTTAGAGAAATGCGCGTTGGGAGTGTGTATACGAACATGAACCAACAAAGATGCGACTCCCACGCACCTACTGCACATTCACAAACTCCTATATGTGCATCTGTACATTTACCCTTGCCAGACAAGTGTGTACAAGTGCTGTAAAGCTGAGAGTACTTTTTGAAGTACCACATCACACAAAAACTGCACCGCAAGGTCATGTTATACACTTCTCCCACACATTCAAACGCAACCATCACAACGCATGCACACCTTCCCTCCGACAAGACAAATCTTACCCCCACACACACACACTCCCCATCCATCTGCCTGAGGTGTGTTAGGCTCTTGAAGCAGCAGTGGCCATGCAACAGATCTATCAATCCTCCTCCTAACATCACAGCATGTCTGCCTTTCCTGGCTGCTCTCCTCCACCACCACACCACGCAGGCCTTTCAACGAGCCTCTCTATCTTCTCAGCTCTGATTCACTCCCTCACTCCTTGCCTCTCTCTCTCTCTCTCTCTCTCTCTCTCTCTCTCTCTCTCTCTCTCTCTCTCTGACACACACACACATATAAGCTTGCAGGCACACACACACATACTCTCACAAGTGTACACAACAGATGTGTACAAAGTCAAAGTGTGCATTCCGATAAATATGCACACACTTTGGATGTAGCCCAGTTCACAGAGAAATGGGAACAGGAAGTTGTGAAAGGGCTTTAGGGCTGTCAAGCACTGTGGGTAAGAGGAGGCATTCAACTCTTCATCTCTCTCTCTCTCTCTCTCTCTCTTTCTTGCTCCCTCTCTTGCCCTAGCTTACTTTTAATGCTTCTCTTCATTCTCATAGCACCGCTTCTCTCTTTGCCTCTGTTTTTCTCTCCCGCTCTCTTGCTGTCTATATATCTGTCACTGAACTTTCACATTTACTGTAGAAATTCAGCAGAGATTTGGGTTTTGCATCATAGAGGGAACGGAGGGGGGATTGAGGATGGCAGAGGGAATGAGAAAAGGAATAGATTGCGAGAACCCAAAACCACTCATTTGCCATCCATGCCCACAAGGGCCTCTTAAAAGGCAGTGGCGGCGTTTGAAATAAAGCAGGGCTGACCGAATGGAGACATTTTATTTTTCCTGCCAGAGCCCGGAGGCAGAGGAAATGACCTCAGCCCTTTAAAGGACCTCCGTTTCCTCCACTGCCGCTGGGAGATAAGGCTGCGTCGAGATTCAAGCGGCCTGACTGGCGCTCTGCCGTGACGGCCCACCGCACCGGATTGTGGGAGATAGATGAGATGAGAAGATAGTCTCCTGTGGCTTTTGTGTTTGGCAGGTTGTTGTTGTTCATTTTTTTGCCCTGTAACTTGCAATCCATTTTATATAAGGATGCTAAACTCTCACAAAGGCATTACATAAACTCACATCTTGAAAGAATTACTCCTCTTGTTCTATTACAAGGTTGACTGGATGTAAAAATATGCAAACTTCCTATAATGTCCACACACATTTAAATCATGCTCCAAGTATTCATGCATTGGATTTTAAAGCAGCAATGTAAGTTTTAGTTTAAACATCCTGATCACTTAATTGAAAAGTTTGCTCATAGTTAACATACAGCAAAATTTACATTACATGGTTTCCTTTGTCTAGTTTACATACTACAAATGCTGAATCAATTTGGCTAGTGGACACAATGTACATGCTGTTAAAAAGCCTGTCAGAAGCCTGACCATTACAATCTCCAGCATCTTCAGCCCTTACCACAGAATCAGCCTAATGGAGAAATATAGGCTGTTACTTTCTATAGAAATAGATTTATTGTTGCATCAGAGGCTGAGTAGAGTATTGCATGACTCTGAGCAACTATTGATGAATGAGGTGATGGTCTCCAAAAGAGCCTGTTTTTCATAGCCTCGTGTGTGTATCTGTGTATTTGTGGGGGGGGGTAGAAAAGGCAGAGAATGCTTTTTGCATCCGTTATTGGTTTCTCATTAGAGGGCTGAGATATAAACATTTGTCTATGTTGTACATGGTTCCGGCGCAATTAAGGATTCTCTTTGCCGCCCCCTCTGCCCTTTGAAAGTGAATTATGTGCAGATGAGAATCTCGAGTGAAGTGTGGCCAGTAACAGACCTTTTCCAAATGCCTCTGTGCCCTTACAGCCGTTCCAAAGAGGCGAGATCAGCCGAATGTGAGAACGAGAGAAAGCTTGTGCTGTTTCCTGCTTGCATTGCGTATTCATGACTCTAATTAGCAATCTCTGAGGGATAATCACTGATTTGGACAGAGTCACTATGCAAAACCTCATTGGATAACACCCGCAGCCTTTGTTAGACACTTCCCAACTCCCTCTTCTTTCTTCCCCCTTCCCTTACCCCCTCAGTCTCCATTCCAGTAAGTCAGAACACTTTGGCATTCCACGCTGGCTGTTCACCAAGAAGGCGTCAGTGTTGTAAATAGATGCCGGCCCACCAGCACCAAATTCCTTCAGCTCTGACCTTTTGTACCCCCTTCCACTTCCTGTGCTGTTCTTGCAAGCATTCTGTATGTGTGTATATTTTTTATGTTCATATGTGTGGGTGTTGGGGGAGAAAGAATGCTTACGAGATCTCAGAGTCGCTGCCCCACTGGAACATAATCCAATATGCAAGCAGCATAAGCCTATGATTCCCAACAGTGTTTTTGCACAAATATCCACTTAACCAGTGAGGATTTGCAGAATTTGATCTTATCTTAAATTATAGCATTGCATGTCTGTGTTCTGGATCCAACTTATGTGATAAATTTCAGTAAAGAACTAACAGGCTCTTGGGAAACTTGATGGAGATTTTCGTTAGCGTTATCGTTTTCTCCTCTGGACATTGGCTTAATCTATTTCAGAACGCATCAGAACTGCATTTCCTTTGTCTTGTTTGCTGATAAATGTTGCAGAGGGCACCAGTGGAAGGTGAGGGGGCGTGCCTCCAGTCATCTCTTATCTTGGACCTAACCCATGGATGTTAAGAGAGCCACAATGAGAGATACAGCCTTCCACTGACCTGCCAAGGCCCTGGCCCCTGCACATCTCCTGACAAATGATCATACCCTTGATTAGTTAAGGAAGGCATAAATCATAGCTGCAATGAAGAGGAAGTCTAGCTGGGGGCGGCCAGGCCGTTGCTCATGAATGACTAACAGATGCAAGACAAAGAAAATGGGCTGCGTAGTTGTTCTGAGGAATGAAACACTTTGTCCTTGTCAAGATTATAATATTTGTCTCTACCTGGAGATTTTCACATTTTTCCCTCTATGTTCCAGCAGGGCTTGATTTTCATTGATCTGGCTTTGTTCAAATATGTACCCCTTCCTCTCATCTCGGTGGTGGCGCTTTCAGCCTTGCAACCTGATCTAATTAAATTGCTTGTTAGAAAGTGCTGCTCAAATGGGGACAAGATGGCATTTGCCGTGAATAC
The DNA here is from genome assembly GCA_014773175.1 of Lucifuga dentata. Classification (NCBI taxonomy): domain Eukaryota; kingdom Metazoa; phylum Chordata; class Actinopteri; order Ophidiiformes; family Bythitidae; genus Lucifuga; species Lucifuga dentata. Next base: position 144,890 of record VXCM01002785.1, on the reverse strand, counting down.
TAAAGCAATCTCCAGGTATAGGCAGCATAAAGAGATGGGTGATATTTTGAAATACTTCATACATAGGTGAGGTGAGATGAGTGAAAAGAGATGTGAAGAGATGTGTGAAAACAAAGGCAGCTGCACCTGCTCTTTGTGTAAAAATGAGTTTATACAGGTTTGTCTTTTTTGCATCGAGCACCAAAATGAGCAGCTATTAAGGTTTTCTCTCTCTCTCTCTCTCTCTCTCTGTGTGTGTGTGTGTGTGTGTGTGCGCGCNAATGAGCAGCTATTAAGGTTTTCTCTCTCTCTCTCTCTCTCTCTCTGTGTGTGTGTGTGTGTGTGCGCGCATACATGTGTGCGTGCGTGCATGATGTCGTGATGTTGCATTTACTTGTGTGTGCATGTGTGTATACTTTTAAGTGTGTCCTTATCCATGTGAACATGTGCATGTATGTGCTGGTTTGGATCTGTGTGTGTGTGTGTGTGTGTGTGTTTGTGTGTGTGTGTTTACGTGAGGCATCTGTGNGATCTGTGTGTGTGTGTGTGTGTGTGTGTTTGTGTGTGTGTGTTTACGTGAGGCATCTGTGTGGGGGTTCTGTATAGCTTCTCAGTTTTATGCCCTGGGCCTCATTTTAACAACCTCTTGACAAGTAATTAACACCCTTCAGGTCTCAAACCTTTCTCAAATGCTCTTCACATGTTGCACCAAACATATCAGGGCTTCACCGTTAAGCTAGCAAGCTGATGGAGATGAACACTGATCTGAATTAAGACCTGTCTGAACAACTTAGGAGCAGATTTAAGTTTATTTTACGTAATGTTCTCTCTGGCTAAGTTGGTTAAAGATGGTGAATAGGAGATTTTCTTCTTGTTGTCTGTGAACCGCGCTAGTCATTTGGAAGAGTTTGTAGAAATACCTCCAGAGACCTCAGCAGTAGTGTTGAAAAATGCACTTGTCTTTATTCATTTGATGTGCGGTAATATAAATGCTGTGTCTCCACTGTGAGGATATTATCATCTTTTCTCCCCATATTTTTAATGATTTTAGATCAGAAATGTAGTAGAAGCCATGTGGCGCTGTGCTATATTTAGTGAGTGTGAATAAATGTGAATTAATTAGGAGTAGGAAAGAAAGAAAGGAGAGGAAATGATTATTATGAACCAACAGCATACAGTGTATTGCAATACTTGGCCTATGAAAATGTAATGTAGTAGTTTCTCACATTGCATCCCTGCCTCATAGTTAGTAAAACAGTACCATGATGAAAGTGTGTGTTTACATTGTGATTTGGTAATTGCTGTAGAATTAGTTTCATCAGTGTTGCGTGAATGTTGCGTTATTATATCCCTAATGGGTATCCATTAGCTTTGCATTATGAATCATTCTATAAGTACATGGAGGTTATATAAAACTCATTTGTAACACTTACGCTGACATTGGAGGAAGACTTCTTTTTTTTGAACTGCTTGTCTAGGTTGTTTCTAGCACAGTGAGCTGCCAGTGGCCCCGTTGGCCCTGAGCCCTGGCGTTTTGCCCTCTGCAGATCCCGGCTGCAGCTGTCTGACAAGGACACTCCTCCACCTGTGAGAGAAGATGACAGGAAATACAATACAGCCAATAGCCTGGCTGCTTCATCCCAGGACGACTGCCGTAGCTATAAATCCATGTTGGAGGGTTGATAAGTTAATTGCCTGTACTGCTATCTTCCCACCAGTGTCTACTATAAAAGAGCTCTGTGTAAGAGTTATTTTGCAACAAATGGGTATTGTCTCTTAGTGCAAGGCAGGCAGGATCAGGACAATGGACAAGTAAATGAGGGATCTTTATTGTGAGCAGTTCCAGGAGCAGGAGTGTGTGTGTGTGTGTGTGTGTGTATGGATGCATGCATATAGGCATTTTCAAACAACTGTGTGAAAGACAGGAGTGAACATGTACATAGCGCTGCCTGTGCATGCTAATTTCATCCCATATCCCTGTTTTTTGTTTTGTTTTTTTTTATCTCTGCATGCAAGAACACTGTGTAGCTTTGGATTTGCTGTGTGTGTTTTAGGTTGTTAGATGTGGGTGAGGCTGCGGTAGAAACAGAGGAAGTGTTGCTGTATGACTCGTCAGTTCTTTGTGGTGTTCTGCTCTGACGGCAGTGGTGTGGTCAGGGGTCTCCAGCCCAAACTGAACATTTTAATCCACACCAACAAAACAATATGCATTGCAGATGTTCCTCTGACTGATCTTTCAACTGCGACGCAGACACAAACAGGCCGGAGCTCTCACGCAGGCATTTGTACACACCCACCCAAATAAACACACACTTACACGCACAAAGATACACATTCATGCACACACCACCACTTGGTTTAGCCACAAAATTTATCATCAGAAAGAATAAATGGACAGAGGAATATAACCCCAGTGAGGATGCTCTCGTCTGGGTTTGGAGTCTCACCAAGGCAGCCCTGGCTTGGCTGCAGTTAGTTGTGGATGCCATCACGCTATTTAAATCCCCCATGCTCTGCCTCAATGTTTGCACAGTTCACCACAGCCGCACAGCTCCAGCACCCACCCTCCCTGCAGGCAAAAGGGCTAGTCAAATCCCGAATGAACCAAGCACATCTATAAATGTACGAGCTAGAAAATATCTCAAGGGCTCCATTTTTCTTGTATTTTTCGGGGTTGTTTCTATAAGGAAATGGTTCAAGTTGCATAAACAAAGCAGTAATTTCTAAATGACAGAGTGGTTGTGTCATGTGATACAGTATGTCGTGTTTTGATGTGCAATATATGCAGAGCGCACATATGCACAAACATAGACCAACAATAGCTGCATTTCCAGGCAGAGCTTCTGTAACTCTAAAGGAAAGATGTAGGATAGAATATGATACGACACAACCTCTCTACCATGAATCATGCAAATCATATTACAGCCGTTATGCATATTTGTCCATGGAGTGGCCCATCTATCTCCCCCATTAACCGTAATTACTTTTATATATGCAAAGTACGAATTAACATACGTGTAACCACTGTGATTAATCACCAGTGTGCAGCAGTAGCTTCAGAACTCTTCTTGATGATTCACAAGGATGTAAACAATTACACTGTTTACCCCTTACACTATTGTAATGCTCTCTGACTTGTTGCTGATTCATTATTCATACTTAGGGCATTATTATGCCATTGTATGCGATGCAGAATGGGATCATTAGCACTGAATATGAGAATGTGAAAAATGGAAATATTGGGGAAAATGGTGGTGGATATAGTGGATAGGAAACCCCAAACAATCTCGACTATTAGCAGATAAAGAATGGTAATTTTCCTCCAGAAGTAATTAGGATTAGCATAATTTAATGGTGAATGCATGAATGATGCATGGATGATTGATACGTCGATACATGCATTGTAATGAGTCCCTTATCTCACTCTACACTGAAGACTTTTGTGTGGAGCTGAGCCTGAGGTGGCATGTTGCTCTATAGATCACACAGGGACTATGATAAGGAGCACCATACTGTCATACATGCATACTGTACATATGCTCACTATGGCTGCAGTCGAGTGGGAGCAGTGGTGGCAGCATAGCAACATCCCACAGTAAGACGGTCTTTTTTATCTCGATAGGCTCCTGTTAGGACCAGACCAGGAAATGCAACATGGCAGCTCATGTTCATTTTATCACTCTCACAGAGATGACTTATGGGTCTGTGCATGTATGTGTGTCACCATTTCTCTCTAACAGTATGCTTGTGTGAATGTATGTGAGCATGTGCGTGCATTAGCTGCAATCATGCATGCAGTCACTCACTTTGAGCTGTTTTTAGGTGACTGCTGTTGATTGGTTGTTTACTGCAGAGGCTTGAAAGCAACACTTTTCCCTTTTATTTCACTTTGGAGTACCCGCATTAAATATAGTTGCAGAACACAAGCAGTACATGCTGGGTTGCAGAATCACATACTTTCAGCAACATCTGGATATATCTGTTTATATGGGCATGCATGTGTTGGCATGTGCATGTGCATATGTTTGTATAAAATGGGGTATGTTTTTTCGTGACTCTGCCGCTTCCATGCAGCTTAATTTTTCCTTTCATTTTCTCTTCTTTTTTTTTTCCTCTTTTGCTTTGCTTAGTGACTTTCCAGGAATCAATATTAAGATGTATGATCGCACCCACGCACACACACACCATCACACAACGATTTATTTCCAAGACCAACTTATTATAGAGAGTACACTGTCCTGTTAAAAAGCCAACATGACTCTTTTTGCAACATCCTCACATCCAGGGTTTAAAGTCTGGCAGACACTGTATGAGTTTGGCACAATTTTATCTCTGATTTGGTAGTAGGCGACTGATTCTCAGAGTCAAGCCAAATTTCACTCTGATCAGCTGCCATCTGACGTGCAGTTTGAAGAGGGCCACAAAGCCCAGTTAATTATTGAAACAATCTACTGCATAATTGAGCGACTGGGTGATCGGATGGATTTCCGACCTGCCAGAAATTGAATTCTGCTCTTTTTGAAAAGGCTCAAAAGTCAATTTCTTGAAGTCACGATTGGATTTGAAGCTACCTGAATGCTTCCCATTGTTTTGAATGGAATAACACATCATCACTTAAAAACACTTAAATCATCAATAGACAAATATGTCTAGAGGTTTTGTTCAGTGTGAGCATCCATGCTGTGCACATCAGTCTAATCGAGGCATACAGTGTGACAAAGGAAATCACAACATTTGGTCATTCAGAAGAGGTCGCTCAAATGAGCAGTGTGAGTTAAAGCAAACATACAGTATTGCTGAAATCCTAGTGTTTACTTAGTTTCATCCTGTCACTGGTTCTCACATGCACAGCTACTTAACACACTTTTAAATACACACACACAAATACAAAGTCCAACCTTCATATCCATTCTTCCTGTTAAAAGAAGATGGCTCAGTAATACTGCATTTTTTTTCTTCTCTTTTCCAATAAAATGAGCCCTTAACAGTTGTACTTGTAGCTGCAGATCAAACATTCCACACTACACAATCACTATGCATACATTATCTCCAATAACTGAACAGACTGGATCTATCATTGAATATAGTTGGCTGAGTGTCAGTCAGGTCCCTGTCAGTGCATGCAGCTGACCCCAAATAACCTTCTCTCATTTGCACTCCCTCACCTGCTTGCCTTTCCTTCTTCCTTCATTCACATTGTAAATATAGGTCAGCATTCTCTAAAATCCTCATCCAGCTGAACGTTTGATAAGTGCACTCCAGGTGGTAGTGGGGTGAATATTAAATTTGTAATTGAGGGGTCCCTGATATCCAGGCTCGGAATATTTGGATTATTAAAGAGACTCATCTGAAGCCCAAAAGGCTTAAATATAAAAGGACATGGTGGGAGTGGGGTGGGGTGGGAGGTGGANTGGGTGCAATATCTGCTGTCATTGTGCTTAAATTAAAACAAATCTTTATTAGCTCCTTTTATGTGAATCAAGCCATTTTATTCTGTTCCTTAAAATAATGAGTGAAATAATTAAGTTTATAGGTTTATTAAGGTAAATAAATGGGTGAGTGTGCTGCCTCTTTTAAAATGATATATATATATATATGTATATATATATATATATATATATATATACATATATATAAAATTTATTTATTTCTTTAAGAAAAGGCACTGCCACTCTGTCTGTCGTCACCTTATTTGAATTCAGACATTTCATTCTGGTTCTTCATAGCCCCACTACGCGCGCACACACACACACACACACACACACACCCCCCATTCCAACAGCTGGCCATTAATCAGTCCTTGCGCTCAATTTCTCTTCCGCCACAGGTTATGATTTTCACATTACTCCACATTCCCTCACCTCCATCTAACAGGAAAATGACCCACCACCACCAACACCCACACACTGAAACACACCTCATATGTGTGAGAAATTAAGTGCAATGTTTGCTGTGTGTGTGTGTATGATCACATAACATGTGTGTAATAGGAGCCAAGCCATACAGGGTGTGATTTTGTGTGTGTGTGTGTGTGTGCGTGCGTGCGTGCGTGCGTGCGTGTGTGTGTCTGTGTGTGTAATCGCGAATAACATGATGGGGTAACCACATCGGTTACCAGGACACCTCACCTCCCACCCCCCACATCCCACCCATTATCCTTTTCTAATTACACTTTCCTTCTGAAACAGTGGATCAGAGGGCACCATTGACTGCTTTTAATCCACCACCAAATTTTAATTAACACCGACGTGACCCCCGTCTCCGATACATCCCGGGGAATATCGGGGNACCACCAAATTTTAATTAACACCGACGTGACCCCCGTCTCCGATACATCCCGGGGAATATCGGGGTCACAATAATTCATAAATCACAGGCGCAGATTTCATTCCATCCGCTTTTCTCTCCTGATGGATTTCCAGATGGGGGCTGGTGGCTATTAATGCCAGAAAAAATGTGTGTGTGTTGTGTGTGTGCGAGAGAGAGAGAGAGAGAGAGAGAGAGAGAGAGAGAGAGAGGGATAAAATAAAGTAAGGGAGATGGCCAGAGAGGATGTGAGTGATGAAAAAGTGGTGCTAGCAGAGTGTTTATGGTGTTTATGTATGTATGAACGATAGAGTTGGAGGGAGGGAGAGAGAGAGAGAGAGAGAGAGAGAGAGAGAGAGAGAGAGAGATGGAAGCAGCTCTGGTATGCTGTCAACCTTTGAGAGATTTGTTACCAGGGAGAGGATTATGAAGGCTGTGAAATGGGGGTGTGTTAATACGCCGGGTGTTGAGGAACATGATGAGGGCCAACCAGCTTCACAGTCTCTGAAAATCAGAAGGCTGAACAACTGAAAACTGAAAATGACTCAAGGATGTTCTGAGGAATTAATTGACACATTTATGTGTGAGAGTGTGTCTTTGTGCATATTTTTCTACAGTCATGGTGTTTCAATTATGGACTCCTTTGCTCATAAACTACCATCATATTAATTATTCTGCTTATTGAAATTAATGCATATGAGTTGCTATTACACTTGAAGTATAAAGTTTTCTCTTCCACAGCACTTCCATCTAAGTGGCTGCATGTGTGTTTGCATATTTGTGCATTTACGTGTGCGTGTGTTGTTGCACAAGTATTTGAGTAGCTCTCTGTCTGTGAGCTTGTTCTTGCATACATGAATTAGGGTGTGTGTATGCATGTGTGTGTGTGTATGTGCAGAGGTGGAGGTGGGCAGGGTGCCGGGGTTTGTTATTACTAAATCGCTCATCCATGCTACTAATTAAGATGCATAGCATCCCCCTATGAACGTCAGTGTAGCTAATTATCAAACAATGTAGTGCTCACCAGATATGAGAACTGGCAGCCTCTGTAGTCATGTTACCAACCTATTACTGCTACAATTACCAAGTGCTTGTCATTCTCCTTGTTAGTCATCTGCCTTCATTTTTTCATTCCTAATGCCTTTCTTTTTTTTCTTTTTGCCCTCTCTCCTTCTATTCTCTCTCTCTCTCCAGGCTATGGCTTTGTGGATTTTGACAGCCCAGCTGCAGCACAGAAGGCTGTGTCATCTCTTAAAGCCACCGGGGTGCAGGCCCAAATGGCCAAGGTAAGGAGTGTTTAAAAACAAGTTAGTGTTGCTACTTCCTCTTGCGTTAGCATTAGCAGTTTGTTGTGCTCTCGACTCCCTCCAGGGGTTTGGAATTAACACCTTTGATTGATGTTGATGGATCCGAAAACTCCCACATATAAACTGGTTTTGTCTATAAACATATTTTTGTAGAATTGAATTTTCCACAGTGTGTTGCTGTTAGTGACCCACATACTCACTTTAATATCAAAAGTCTTTTCTATTTGGTGCACTGTGGCTGTTAAATGTGTTGCTGCATTGTTACGACAGGTTGGGAGGCGACCGTAGCTCCATTCAATCTTGCATCTGCTTTCTCACCACTGAGTCTGACAGGCCAGGAATGTGGTCTCATACAAGCTAATATCAAGACTTTTCTAGTATATGTTCCTGCTGCAACTGCTTTTGATGGCATGAAGGGGTGTGTGTGAGTGAGCTAGTCCAACTTGGATTTGACCAGCTCCTTGTCTGGTTCTCTCTGTAGTATTTTTAGCTGCTAAAGTAGATGCAGATGAGAGAATTTGTTTCAGTAGCACAGAGAGTCCAAATGAGTTGCACAATGGTTGACGGACACAGAGAGGTGTGGCTTGGAAGGAAAACACACTAGCAGGGTATGCACTAACAACCACATATGTTATGATTGTGTGAACTCCATCCGAATATTTGCACTGGATTTCTATTAGTCAGAACAATAAAATGCATGAGATAGTTTTGTGTATCTCCACCCTAAACCTCTACAATGATGCCAACTTATTCTCATTTTTCTTAAGGGGGAATTGTCATAATAGAAGGCTCACTTGAGCTCTTTCTCCTGACATCTATGACAGATGATGCCGTGTGGCTAAACCAGGCTATTTTTGTTCCTGCCGAAGCTTTGCTAGTGTCTGAATAACTAAATAGCTGAGCATATTGTCAGCAGCATATAAGCAGTGCTGATGATGAGGGTCCATGATGAGCGATTTGACTCAGAATGAAGCCTTCACACCAAAGGCTTCTGATTAGATGGAGAATGGTAATGCTGCCACTGAAGATGACAGGATTGATGATAATGATGAAGGTGGCAATTATTTTGATCAAATGGGATGAAATGTGACAGGAGGAGATGATATTCCACGTGGTGCTCAGGTGTGCCATTTCTCAAACGCACCATTTGGCTGTTTCCTCCCACCAGTGTCCTTCTTCCAATATTTATAAGAGGGCAAGCTCTCAGAATACAGATAAGACGCCATGTTCTTTGCTCATTTCATTTTAAGACCACACTTTGCATCGCTCCCTTTTTGTCAGTCAATATTTTCATGAGAGGAGTCTTGTGTCCCAATACAAAGGAGTTGACCTTTTTAAGAATGTTTGTTCATGTGCATATATGAATATATATGTGTATGTGTGTGCATTGTGTTTGGGTACATTCACAAAATCATTTCCTATTAGCATTTGCGTATTATGGTTTATTTTTGAGTGTTGCCTGTTTAAATAGAAGCAAAGGCCAGCGTTCCGTGCTGCAGCGCTGCTTTTATCACACTTATGAGAGACATTAAGAAGTAGTTTGATTTTATAGACTCCCTCTGCATCTCTCTCTAATGTCTCTTTACCTGGTACCATGACCATTACTCAGTCTTCTTCTCCTTCTTGTCCTCCTTCTTCTCCTCCATCTCACCTCAGCTTCCTTCTCGCTCCTTTGTCTCGTAATCGTGTTCTTTTGCCAGCTTTTTCCTCTGCGTGCACACACTCAGACACATTTCATAAACACATTTATATTCACATCCACCATGTGTTCCCCTGCTACACATCCAATGACTGCAATTTATTCCCATCAATAATTAACAGCAGGCTGTCTTTGTGTCTGCCTACCTGCCAAAATGTCACTGACACCTTCAGTTCCATCATGGTGGAGCAGCATCCCCCTGGTGAGACTGAATAAAAACTCAGGTGAGCCCTGAATTAGGTGTAAATCAAATAGGCAATTGCTAAAACCCCTGACTGCTTCCACAGTAAGAGCGTTCAGCCTCATTCTCTCACTCTGTCTGCTCTATTTTGTCAGATATATCTCTCCACTACAAAGTAATAAACGAATCGCGAGTCAGAGCCAAAGGCTTTGAGCTCATTAAATAAAACCGTCACAGTAATCAAGTTGCGCCTTTTTTTCCCTGCCTTGATGCCATTAAAAGGCTTTTATGAAGGTGGATTATTTTAAACACAGCTGCAAAAAGGCTAGAAGAGAGAAACAGAGGAAAAAGGGATGCGTCACTTGATTTCCTCTTCTTGCTCTGATGTAACAACCCGCTGCCTTTCTCCTCTTACTCCCCTTGGAATTTGAAATAGGCAGGAGAGATGAAACATTCCTTTTGTCTTGCCCTCCCCTGGGGATGGTGACAGCGAGAGGGAGGAGAGGAGCCATAATTAAGACACCTAAAGGACACTTCCCCTCTGCGCCTCCCTTCCTGTCACTCACCTCTGCACAAGTCACAGATAAGAGTACTTAGGTGTGTGTGCATGTGTGTCTGTAAAATGCGCTCCCCCAAAAATTGGGATTTAAAAGGCACAATCCCTACATTTAATAAATAAGTAAAAAAAAAAAATTGCTGACAGTGTATCATTATGAATAAATAGAATGAATTATGAATAAAGAATGTTTGGCAACCTTTGTGCCAGTTGTTTTATAGTGGATCACAAGAAAATTCATCACCATATATTGCTGCAGTTATTTGTCCTACCTTGTGTGTGTGAGAGAGAGAGAGAGAGAGAGAGAGAGCGGGTAGGTAGGCTTATTCTGTATACCTCTCCTCTCGCCGTGGACTCTATTTTGTCACTTTGTTCAGGTGGCGTTCAGATCTGAGAAAACTCACATATCAAGCAGACAGAAAGATAACAGGTAAACGCCGCGTCTAGCTTCGCAGATGCAAACTTGTCAACCAGCCGCTCGCTTCACTCTCCACAGGCTGCCATTTTCCCCTTGAGCCAATCAGACTGAATTATGGGAAGGGCGCCCTCGATTGTGGTGTCTGTGTCAGAGAGGTAATTCTGCCTGACAGCTGCTTGCTTTCAGACAACAGCCAGTCTTTATGGAAATCATCCCTCCCTATTCTCGCTACAGTCAGCTTCTGCTGATAACGGTACAGAAGAAAACTAAGCTGTCCTTTTCTCCACTGTCTTTTTTTTTTACTGTCCTCTTCTTCCTCTCAGTGTGGACAGCTTAAAATTAGTGAAACACCTCAAACATCCTATACAGTCTGAACATTAACTCTGTTTAATACATATTTAGGGCCAGCTGTGATTTGCGTAAATTCTGTGAGGTTCAGTCAGATGTGTGTAGACATTTTATGCGATTATAAAGTAATCTGGTAAAATCTGCTTTTGAATATTGGATTTTATTAATTTTTTTTAATGGCATTTCTATTAAACCTGCAAAAAAAAAAAAAATTATAACAAGTGACCAACGCAAGTTTCCAGAGGCCAAATGACATGATAGGTCAAAGGTTTTTAAGGTAAAGACTCAAGCTGGTGTCATTTTCCAAAAAAGTCCAGTAGTGCTCTAGCTTAAAGAGCGAGGACGAATACTGCAGTTCAGTATCTCTGTCACTGCCCTTGTTCCAGTATCCAATATTTATAAGGTTCACAGAAGCTACACGCAGACAGAAAGGCGCTGCTTGCCCTTCACTTCACATTACAGTGAGGAAATTATGCTAAAAGCATCATTAAAGTGCCTCCATAAAGTGAATCCCAAATGTTTATGATATACAGTTCTTGCATCGGCCCATCAACCAGTAGTCAACAGTAGATGCTTCAAATGTTTTAACGGTGTGAAATGAACTAGAGTATTCTTCTCTCATTCATTCTCACCCACTTTCACTATCTCTGCCTTTCTCATGTCCTTTCCCCCTCTCTCTTGAGGAAATTTCCTGTCAATATCACAGTTACAGTATATTCATATGAAAGGCACGGATAAACCCTCTGGGTGGTCTGCAGCCAGTCAGCACTCTTCTTATTATCTATTAAAGGTGACTCCTCTGACGTCTTAGCTTTGTTGACACCCAGGACCCCACGCTCAGCTCCACACAGGGTGACCTCTGGGTAATAATCAAAGGATGGCTGACAGTGTTGTTACAGTTGGCTGCTGACAGCAGCTAACTTAGCCAAGTCTGATGGGTTGAATCAGAGGAGAATGTGGATTGCACTGCATTGGGAATCCAGCAGGATAATTGGAGAGACTTTGGGGATACAGGTGCTCACTCAGCAGCATGAGTCACCTCTCTGTTCCACGTGCCACTTTGAACGCGTTGCCATTTCCCCTCCGACATCCACCGCAGTGTTTGTTCACAAAGCATATGGTGTCAGGCTGTTCTGTGGTAATCAGCACTTTCCCCCTTCACTGCTCAGATGAAGCTGCCATCGACAGGAGCATCATTGCGATTAGAGTCACTCGCAGCAGCTACTTTGCTCCCCTCCACATTTTTGCCGACCGTGTTCCACACTTAAACACCATGTAAGTATCCGAATCAGCTGTCATCTTGTCAGCACATAAGCATATTGGTGTATATATGCTTCACTCTTTTGTTTGAGTAGGTTTGTCTGTTAGTAAGCTGTTGTAACTTAAATATCCCAAAGTGACAGCATGGCACTTGATGCACTGTGTGGCACAAAGTTCACCCTGCTTTTCCTTCACATAGCTGTAAATCTCTGGTTACTCCTCATCTCGCTAAATATATAAAGAGGTACTGTATGTTGGCATCATGGCCCCATTTACACCTTGCATTAAATATAAGGATCTAGATATCTTATAGTGGCATCCAATGATGGGATTCAAATTTTACATGACTTACATTGTGATCGGAAAGCAGTCTCTGGCTTTTTAGGCGTGGGCTGTCACTGTCCACGTTCCAGGTGCAAGAGCCTATTTCTGCCAAGTCACAACTCTCATTTTAAAAAACACTTTATTAATAAGAGCAAACAGGAAGATGAGTTGGGATGACATTTTCAGCTTGTTTGTGGCTTTTATCTGTCCCAGCTGAGTGGATTGCATTCACACCTGCTAGTCATGACAGATCTGATCACAATGCAAGCCAGACCGCATCTGCATATGGTCCAGGCACATTTACATCTCGCATGCATTATTCATTATCTGATTAACATCTGGATACAGATCACATTTTAATGCAAGGTGTAAATGGGTCCTGTCCACTCCTCATACATTTGGTAAGTGATATTATCTTGAGTTTAAAGTTACCAAACTTGATTCAATTTAGTTTCTAATATTTCTTTCAATAATTGCCTGTCCATTTTGCTGGATTCAGCAAGTGTAGTGGATGTCACATATTTCAAGCTTGTTTATACAGGTAACCCAAGATGTTATTTTCTGTCTTGGCTTCCACAGGGTAAGCGATACTGACATGAACCAATGGAGACACCTTGATAACAGTGAAAATATTTGTAGTGCAGTGATTACGTGGCTCACAAAAGATACTCGCACCTGATAACGTGACTTTTTTTTACAGCGTAGTTATCTGCGGTGGATCTCTGCATCATCCCCTCCCTGCTTCTCCTGCAGAAGTGATAGTTTTGAAGGGCAAAGCCAGTGAGAGTGAGACAGACCATCTGACGAGCACTGGCTCCCAAGCACCTCTGTTGGCTTCCACTGTCTCTGCCATCTAATTATGCTTCAATCATCCACAGGAGCACTGCGTGCGGTAAATTATTTTGCCGAGCAATGTGGAGACATGCCGAGCTCAGAGAGAGAGAGGAAGAGAGAGAGAGAGAGAGAGAGAGAGAGAGAGAGAGAGAGAGAGAAGACAAAGTACAAAAGACAAAGAGTTGGAGAGAAAACACAAAGTACAAAAGATAGAAAAGAGTGTTAGAGATAAAATGGAGTGAGAGATGGAAATGCAGAAAGAGATAGGGAAGGAAGGCGAGAGTGAGAGGCCTGCCAACCATAATGTGACTTCAGACAGCCTGTATGGCAGGAGACAGGCCCACACAAATGAACAAAGTTACAGAATTATCACTTATCATGCAGAGAGTAAGAGAATGTGAAATAGATGAGAAAGGGAGGAGGAAATGGATTGTTGGAATAACTTGTAATAGACAGCATCAGCTGCTGCTGTGCATAACTTAGCAGAGTCACAGTTATCTGTGATTTTATTAATTTCATACTGCAAGAAACATGGATGCAATTGGAGTACAATTTGGTGTGGTTGTATTTGTCTATTCACATGACCTTGTGTCTAAATTTTATGTTTGAAAAATAGTGAAGGCCTGCTCAGTGCTGCCATGCCTGCTTTGAAGCAAATATAAATATGGCTTTTCAGGCTCAGTAATGGCCACAGTGTGCAGTTGTTTGGATCTCTTTGATGTGGCAACTGTGCCAACCTGCTTGGTGTGTCTGTGAATTGATCGGGCTCAATTAGCGGGCCCACGGAGACCACGTTCAAAGGACTAGGCTTCCACACTCGACACTGACACACATAGACCAGGTGGAGCGCTTTGCATTCATTTACTCAGCTGGCCCTGAGACACCCTGTGAATAGATGTGAATATTGGAAAATCAATGATGCAACTTCAGTGTTAAAGAAAGCTTTCACCAAGAATGTCGAGCAAATTCAGTATCGATACAGGTTCATTCCATGTCACCATAGTTCTAATTGTGTCAACAGCCATCTTCAACTGTTGTGTTTCCTGTATCGCCACAGAAGAGGTATATTTCACTCTAGCTCTCCATGTCTTTGTGTTTGTGTGTAAAATTGTTTCTGGTCCTTTTTTCATGTGAAAATACATGTTCACTGTAGACGATGAGCCCTCTTTGCCCGCCTTCCTCCCTTTCTTGATTCAGCTGACCCATTTCAATTTGTCTTCATCAGTCATATCAGTTAATTCAGGCATTAGATTCCTCAATGGTGGCAGCCACCTCCTTTCTTCCCTGCATTGTGCCATCTTTCCATCTATCTCTCCATCCATCCCTACCTTTGCTACAGTGCAATCATTCCACATGTTTTAGATGCTCAAACTCAATACCCATAATGGGATTTTCAGTATTTAGCTAATTTAGTAGACTGTTGCTGCATAAAAAGAGAACACGCTGAGCACTTTCTTTTTATTGAATTTTTATGTGTCAGAAAAACTACTAAAGTCTACGCACTGCTGTCCTCTGGAGAACTGCAATTTTACCTTGAGCAATAAAATATAAGCCCATTTTTGTCAGCTTATTTCTGATGCTTATATTTACCCTTGGAAGTATAAAAAGAGCCCTTTTCCCTTAATAATTTAAAATGTAAAATTAGGTATAAAGCCAGTGCTTTCCACTTGGACAAACCAGGTTTGTACCTTGCGCCATTGCGGTTTTTTCAAGAGCAAAAGACTCCAAATGATGACTGAATGAAACACGCACAGACTCTACTACAAAGTTTTTTAAATATAAGTAACATTATGCAGACATGCTATGCAATACATGTCTGCATTGCACAATTTATCTCCCTGCACACATTAGTTTACAAAGAAACCTCAACCCACATGCTTTCTGCATACTTTTTATGATTTATGATTATGATCAACTATGCCACAATGATCAGCTCTAGGACTACTTTACCTTTATGTGTTTTCACCCATTTTTCTTTTTTTTCTCTTTTCTTTTTTCATTTTTTTCCACTGCTTTCTAATAAACTGAAAATGCTCACAGCCAAGAACTTTTTCAAAAAAAACTGAATCCCCCTGCAGCAGCAGCATAACTCCATTTCCTGCTTACATCCAGTAACAATGTAAGCTCATAGTTCCCTCACACTAAGAGAAGTACTCCACATAGATAATATTTAATTGTAATTTTTGGTGCTACCATAGTCAAGTAGAGCCTAAATCAATGCTAACAATGCTAGAATTCTTTTGCCAGAAATGGCTGTTACTGTAGATAATTATATATGGTAGACAACATTCATGTGTTTGGCTGTTTGCTGCTTAAATTTGCAAAATTAAAGTTGTGTATAGTAATATATCAGGCAAGTTTTCATTTATTATGTCTTAGTAAATAAGTGTTGTAAAGCACCCTAATCATAATTACATTTACTTCTGATTGTCATTATCTAAATGTGTTTCCTAAATATAGCAAATAGATGAATGAAGCAACAGGTAATTCTGTTTGTAATGTTTCCAGTTAGTGTTTCCCATACAGTTGCCCTATGATTGATTGCTTTAGTGCTTTAGGGATCAGATGCAGAGTAACGGCCATGACTGTCCCTTTTTCTTTAGCCAGCTCCCTAAATACCATTTACTATAACTCACTATTCTTTTTTATGACTCCTCTCCCCTTCCTTTTTTCTTTACCTTTACCCACTTTACCTTTACCCACTTTGTAGCTCCCTTTCTCCCTCTGTCCCTCACCACTCCCTTCTTCTCCCTTTAACGAACTCTACAGTCATGCCATGTTAAATTACACTGACTGTTTCCATTTCCAGTGGCTTCAATCATAAGTCAAAGGTCTGCAGAAGGAGGGAGGAGTGAGTCTGGGCAGAGGGGAACGGGGTAAGGCAGGGCTGGGGCTCTGTCAGTGGGGCTGTCCTGCTGAGGGTTGATGAACCAGTTCTCTGACACCAGCACAGTCTCTCATTCTGCTTAATGAGGAAGAGAAGCCAGAGTAAAGAGTCCCTTTTTATCCTTTTCATCTCAATGACACTTCTCCCATGTGCTTTGCGTGTGCGTGTATGTGGACATGGCTGTGTTAGAGATAGATAAAGAAGGGGAGAAACGGAAATAGAAAGACAGCGAAGATCAGGTTGCTGCTGAAACAAGGCAAGAGAGTCAAAATCACACTCACATCATCATCTCCATCATTCTTGAGTTAGTTCTAGTTGCGGTCTTATCTGTAAGATATTGATTTTTTTTTTTTTTTTCNTTTTTTTTTTTTTTTTCCCTTCTGATTCATCTGCCTCATCTTTTTATTCTATATCAAAGAGCTAATGAGATTAAGAAAAAAGTCTGACCTTTCGTTCCTGGCTGAGAGAAGAATAGGAGAATCTCTGTCTTGTCTCAGAGGTCTAAAAAGTCAAGGTCAGCTTAGTTTATCCAGGCTCAGAAGGGGCCTAGCACTTAAGACCTCAGGCCCACATGGATACAGACACTGCGCTACTGTTGCTTTGCAGGAAGGAGAGGAAATGAAATGCGTATAGATGACATAAAAAAGAGCAAGACTGAAGTTTAAAGATGGTGGAGGAGCCTTTACCATGCAGTTTTTTCCTCCAGGGCCTAGATGGAGCAAGATATGGTCAGCAGTTCAGGGTAGAAAATGAGAGCAGACAGATATATCGTGTGTGGGTGTCTTAGCTTCCTCTGAGGTGATTTCAGATCGGTTCCTCTCCTCTGAGGTGTTATAGCTGAAAAACTAAACATCAGCACATTCCAGAAACACAAACTGTATCCTCCACAGTTTCAGCTGCAGAGAAATCAGGCAAAGAAACTCACTCCGCCACTTGTGTCTTCTCCGAATCATTAGATCCTTTTACCAGCGAGTTTCAGGTTGAGTGTTTTCAATAATCAAGCTGTTTGTTTGAGAAGTTGGCCTTTTGAAAGAATCTGACATGCAAATATCGCTTTTTCCCTCATATTTGTTCAACCCTCCACCCTCAAAAATCACTAAATTCTCTGCTGCCCTTTTTGTCTCTGCACAGTATCAATATTGTGTGTGTGCGTGTTGTGGTGTCTGTTGTGTGATTGCCTGCTGGCTTGTTGTGTCTCTCTTGCTGATGTCGCTGCTATCTCCATTTTCTTTGTTATGTCTATTCTGTTCCTCCGTCCACCCTTAAAAGATGTTTATACTGTCTCATTCACTTTGTCTGTGTTTGATGTTTGGCTCGAATGCTGGTTTCTTGTGCTTCCTTTTTGACATCACAGCGTTGTTTTTAGAGTTATCTCTGTGCCGTCTTGTTTGTTGCAGCTGTGTTGTGTTAAGTTTATCTTCCTTCTATCACCAGTTTTATCTTTGCATTATCTTTTGGATGATCTCAGCTCTGTTGTCCCCGTGTTATCGTATGCCATGATCAAGGCTGTGACCTTTCTCTCTGACAGCATCTTAAAAAGCTCCTAAGGATGTCTTAGCAGTTACTCCAAGGATTTTCTGACTGGCAAAATCTGTCTCTGAACCTCGATATTAAATACTGAATATCAAAATATGTAATGATTTTACTGTGTGTATACTTCTCATCTTTGCCTTCAAGGTGTTCATTTTCATTTGTGTCAAACATGCTTAGCTCTCATGGATGTCTGTTTTTGCCAGAGAAAGCTATGATGTGCGTAAGTCTGTGTTTACATGACTGCATGTCTGGGTTGTTACATTTGATTCAGAGCAATGCTATGATTCATAGCAGATGGCTGCCTTCTTCCACAGAACTCTGACAGCCACAGAAAGTTAATACTGAGAATGGTAGACAGGTAAAAAGGGAAGAAAATCAGAGAAGCGATTACCATCAAACCATCCGCTCAGTTGAGGGAACATCCATCCACATCCTCTTTCTGCTTGGTGTGTGACATAGATACAAAATGTCTCCCAGGCTAATTTTCAGAGTAGTACACAGACTTCACTTATTCATTTTGAAGTTAGTAGTCAAACTATATCAACCCTTTTACTTCTTTGTGGTGAAGTAAGACTGGAGACCTCTAAATATTCCAGGCAGTTTGCACATCAGTTGATCTATTAAATCACATTTTCTTTCACTTTTTTCCTCTGCCTGTACTCTGTTTCTTGACACTCAAGCTGCATCTTTCTCTGGAATTTGATGTAGTTTCTTTACCAATACCTCTGCTGAAGAAACTTTGCCATTGACAGTTTCTGCTAGTCCTTGTAAGAACAAACTAGAAACAACATGAGGTTTCAAAGCAGTTCTATGGGCCATATTGTAGGAACCACTGAACAACAGCACAGAATGAGTTATTCCCTTATTAACAGTGTAAGAATGCCCCATAACTGTCAGGAAAAAGGCAGCTTGTAAAAGCCAGCAGCCAACTAGTTGAGAGGCACTGCCATATTGAAGAATGATCAGTTTCTTTTAAGCCCCTGAGATTAAGTTAGCATATCGGGATGCTCTCACCAAGATCTGCTGTTCATTATATCACATCATTCCTTATTTGCACCGATTGCAAATGGCAAAACTGTGTAGGAAGCATTTATAGTTTTTTTTTTTCATGGAGAAAGAGCATTTCCATCAATTATTATTCATTTTAGCTCTGATTTCTAACAATGTTTTACATGTGTACATCCCACTGCTTTTAATATGTATTCATTCTGGCTGTAATTTTTGTTTAAAATGAAACAGTACAATAGTATCAGACATTCATTATCTTTGGCCATATCAGTGGCCAAACAACTTTTAACTTTTAGATTTATAGTGTCCAGTTTTTTGTTTTATAATTAATACACTGCATTCAAAATGAGTTTCATTCATGGAGGAACGCAGAGTCTGTATTGTGCCATGCTGTCACAGGAGAATTAGACAGAGAATACTCTTTGTTTTGTTTCATGGTTTAAAAGGTTGCATCTGACTTACAGTAAAACGTCTTTTCCCTTGATAAGTCATTTCTGCAATCCCCATGGAAACAGTCACACCCTGCCTGAAAAACTGACAGCCAGCCTTGTTGTTGTTTTTGCTTCAAGCACAAGGGAGGGGGAGAGGGAGAGGAAGAGGGCGAGAAGAAGTGAGAAAGGGAAAGGGAGAAGAAGAAGGAGAGGCGGGGGCACAGGTCTGATGGGATCTGAAGAAGTATGGGAAGTACAGATGTGACTCCAATCAAATTATTGGCCAATCAAGTCATAATGTGAGTAATTCAAGGCTTACATCGACGGTCCTAATCTCATTGGCTGTGCATTAGGAGCTCAAAGGAGGGCTCTTAGCAAGCACGCTCAGTGGGGGGTCTTGGAGGAAAAGATGCTTTGAAGAGAGACAAGAGAGATTCACTTGTGTGTGTGTGTGTGTGTGTGTGTGTGTGTGTCTGCCTACGTGCATGTGTGTGTGTAAGACAGAGAAACAGAGGATCTGCACGTGTTTTTGAAATGATGCCTGCCTCTTCCTTTTGGCGTAGCACTGTAAAGCACCAGGTAGTGGGAGGTTTACATTGCCTCTCTGTTGCCATCTGCTGCAGTCCCAGTGTCCAATGGCAACATCTCTCATTTGTCCAATTACAGAGGAGGATTATGATGTGTTTGTTTTAGAGCTCTGCACGGGTCCCAATTTTAGGCCCATACCCACCCGGCCCTACACAGTTCTGTCCGAACCCGACCCGAAGCCCTAGACTTAATGAGATTCTCAGCCCCAGCCCGACCCGAGACCTGCAGTCTTTTTTTTTCGTCCAAACCAGAAGTTCAGCTCTTTNTTTTTTTTTTTTTTCGTCCGAACCAGAAGTTCAGCTCTTTTCAAAGTAAAAGTAGTGGCTGTCAGGTGCTGCTGCAGCGTTCAGAAAACAGCAACGGCTTCAGTTTCTGTGTGCCAACATGTGAGCGCAGCATCAGGAGGTGTGTTATGACTGTGAGTGGAGAGAGGAGAAGAAAAAAAAAGCCCAAGCCCAAGCCATTGTTGTGAAATTCAGCCTGAAGCCTGGCCCAATTTGTAAATAGCCTCACCAATGGGTCCCGAGGCCTGTGGAGAGCTCTAGTTTGTTTCTTGCCCAGGGGCTCCCTGGCCATATCTCATGTTTTAGGAAGAATTATCTGTTCTCTCGTCAGGATATCCTAGTTAAAGTGATTACATTTGGTGTTAAACCTTAGCTGTGATATCTGTAAAACTAACAAAACCTGGTGTAGGTTGTGTAGGAAGCAGCTCAGCAGGAGAGCTTACACCTGGAAAAATATGATGACTGCGCCAGCCTTTGAACACAACAGCTCCAACAAAAGGCCAGTCCCTCAGAAAGTCCGGGGTTTCCAGGATCTGACGCTAGTGCTGAGTGCTAATCGTACTCTATTTCAGCGTCCTGGGGCCTCCGGTTTGGCGGTTATCTGTTCTGATTTGCATATAGAGGGTTCCTGTATTAGTGAATCCTATAATCATACACACACACACACACACACACACACACACACACACACACTCCAGGAGTTGGGGATCTGCATTGTAGAAACAGCTGCCAAGGGAACAGCTTGTGAGAGGAGAGAGATAGATAGAGCACCGAGGAGGAGGAAGAAGAAGGCAATCTGTTTTTGGAAAAATTGTGCCTCTCCACTCCCAGCCAAGAGTTAGTTTATGTTGTGGCTTTTTTCTGGCCAGTGTAGCCCTGGCACCATGCTCCATCCACCCACCCCTCCCTCCAGGGTTAATTCAACAATGGGGAGTTTAGGTCATAAACTGACAAAAACAACAGCCAAACAGACTGGAGTACTGAAGTGCATCTGTGTGTGCATGTTTGCGTGTGTGTGTATTGTGTGTGTATGTGCGTGTGTTTTCTGGAAGTGCTGAAATTTTGTGTCATCGGCCATATGCTTGTTTGTGGGTGACAGTCAGGCATCCGTAACAAAAGGCTGATTGTTGTGATGCCACAAGTACCCATAAGTGAGCAATCACCCTTTTTTCAGGGTTGGAAAGCTGCCTTTTCACAATATTGTGGCATATGTCCCTGTTCTCCCACACATTCATTTTTAGGAGCAAATCTGATTCCATCACATCACATCTGACTGGCTAAAGTCATTGTACCAATACCAGCACCAGTTGAACAAATGTAACAAGCTTATTTATGGTGGATCCAATTTGAAACACACAACATGTCATAGACTGAGGATGAATAAGCAGGAGCATCCTTCCTTTAATGTAATAAAGCTCATCAGTTTGAGGGGAAGTGACAGGTTCAACAGTGTTCCTGTTTAACACAACAATCCATGAATAACCTCATCTCATAGAGCATATGGCCGTTCCATCAAACACTACTGCAAATAAGGAAGCACATGTGAATCAGCATGTCAATCAAAGAAGAGCTAATTATGTGCTTTTGTTAATTAATGCATGCTTTTTATTTTTGCTGAGTGAAAACGTATTTAACACCAGGATTATACGAGCTGCCTAAAACATACATTTTCATATGCAGCTTGACTACTGTACAGAGTGACTATTTTATAGTCAACGTGTTTTCCAGCCAGTAGCCTGGGAACCAGTTAAACATGCTTAACTGAATAATCCAAGAGCTGGCATTCACCGACGGAGCTTCAATTAGTCTCAAGTGAAGGGTCGATTAGTCTTCAAAAGGATGGAAAGAACGGAGTCACGTGGTCGTCATGCTCTTTCTCTGGCTGCAGGGATGGGAAGAGACAGGAAGAGAGGGAGCAGTGCAGTAGCCAAGGAGAGGAAGCTGTTTACATGCTGTGCGGATGTATACAAGTGTCCTCTGTCAGATTTTTAATCACTTTGGAACCTTCCGAGACACAGCAGCGGGGGAATAGCTTTCACAATTTCTGCTGTTTAGCCAGAGAGGGAGAGATATGATTCAGATGCTCCACTGGCTACAATTCACTCTTCTCTTTTTCTCCGTTTCCCTCTCTTCCTCTTCTCTCCGCTCTCCTTCCTCGCTACAAAGGTATGTTTAATACATAAGGATATAATTGCTATCACAGCTGCGTCCCCATCATCCATCTGTCTAGATTTTGCACTTTGTGCTCCATAACTCTACTCACATTATTTTACTCCAGCAAGGAGAAATACTTTTCTAATAGACCTATATCCCTAGGTTTTGTCCTTGTCACTCTTTCTTTCACACTCCCTGTAGATATATTATTATCTACTATGAAATAACAATGCAAAAAGTGTACCTCACTAGAATCCAGATGCCTGCAGCTGACTTGGTTGGGAACAAATCACTGGTAATGCCTCTGACCTTTCCTCATTCTCCACCATTTTTCACCATCCTAACCACTCTCACCTCCTCCACAGCAAACACAAGGCAGCTTCTCTGTCTCTCGTTCAATCTCTCTCACTCTCTCTTCCTCCCTCTGCATTAATGGATGCAAATGGAGGCGTGTGCGGGGGAAAGGAGCTGACATTTATGCCTCTGATTAGAACATGCAGCCCCAACACTTTGTAATTGATTGCAGTCATGGACGCCACACACTCACCCATACCCTCTCATAAAGTCCCGCTCTCTGCATCCTATTAGTATTTGTGAGCTTGTGTGTGGATGTGAGCGTGTATCTTTTTCTCTGACCCACACACTTCCGAACACTCAGATGTGCGTATGATATGCATGCACACATACACACAGTTGCTCATATAGTTACTGTGTGCACACATACTACACATGCATATCCACACCAGCCCACATTGTCTGCCTCACTGCATCCATTTGAATAAGAAGATTTTAATGCTTGCTTGGTTTGTTTGCCTAAGTTATGGCAGAGAGCCCATGGTAACATGACTGAAGATGTTGATTCTCTTCCTCCAAATCAATCAGCGGGCTTGACCTGTGTATTTGAGTAATCCTAGAAATTGTGTCAGGGGACAGGGTGGTGAGCTGATGTTGACAAAATGGTTCAAAAAGTCACCATAAGGAGGCAAACAATGGGAAAGGAAGTTATGAGTGTAAATGAAAGAGACAATATGAGAAGGGTGAGAGAAAATGCAAACATGCAGTTGGGAAGATCAATGAAGAAAGAAATATAATTCAGGTGGAGAATGAAGAAAATGTGAAGGTCATGTTTGTAAAGAAACTCACAGTGAGCAAGAAAAGAGAGCGGACAGAGGGCAGAAATGTGCTAAGTAGTGTGTCCTTATTTTCCTCATTTTTAATATGTTTTGTGTGTGTGTGTGTGTGTGTGTGTGTGTGTGTGTGTGTGTGTGTGTGTNCCTCATTTTTAATATGTTTTGTGTGTGTGTGTGTGTGTGTGTGTGTGTGTAAGTTTGTGTGTTTTTGATTGTGTGCAGGCCCATTAAGTGAGCTTATTTGCTTGTGAGTGCATTTGCATTGTGCCTGCTTGTTTGCATGGATCTTCACAGTCTTTGAAAGTGTGTGCGTGTATGTGAATATTTGTGTGTATGCACCTACATGCACATCTGTATTCAGGTGCCTGCATGTATCTTTGTGTGTGTGAGAAGCAGCAGGAGGTGATGTACAATAATTAGCATCGTTCTCACCAGGAAAGCTCTTCAGGTGGAGGGCCCCATACGCACATAGCAGGAATAAATGCTGAGCCACAGCCCTGTTCTGCTGACTAGCATGCCTGCCCCCCTGTATTACACTCAAACACACACAGACAAACACTCCTAAATCACCTTGGCCTGTCTTGTGTACCACATAATCATACACGCATTTGCCAACACACAACATGACACATGCACACGTTACAGTCATACAGTGACATGATAATAAAGTAGGAAGTAGATTAAATATCTCTAGTCAAGTAAACATCAGGCAATCAGACACAAATATAAACAAGAATTATGTATATTTTCTTATTTTTCCATAGAAATCCTGATCCTTACATAACTTATATTTCATATCAGTATTATTATTATTATTATTCTGTTCTGAAATAATGAGTAAACCTTTTACATAAATATAAAGGGGNATATGCATTTGAAGATGCACCGTAACACCCACGCAGACACAGACAGGGGTCGGGTGGGGGTGTAAAATTTGCCGTGTTTGCTGGTATACAGTTTTTGCGCTAATGAAGCTCTCTGTGTCCACATAGACTGATAACTTGCTGATGACTCCATACTTCCAGCAGAGAGGTCTGAGGTGCAGGTTAACACTGAAGCAGGTGCAGTCAGGGGTAGCTGTGCTTAGATCTGACAAAGCCAGCCAGAATCCCACTTTAAAAAAAATAAAAAACAACAAACTGAAAAACCTGAATTATGGAAAAAGCTGAAAGTAGATTTGTCAGTCTATATCATTCCCCTCAAAAATATAATGTCTTATTTTTAAGTTTATGTTTGTTTGTTTTTTAATCTGAAAAAGAATGGTCACTTCAGTTAATGCCTTTGAGGTTTAGTAAACCACATGGCAGCATCAAAGTTTTACTTTTCATTTCTATTTTCTGTTATCCTGTAAAAATAATCACCATAAAACTGTCAGCATGCTTCAAACAAAATGCCTGTTGGATCATCGGATTATGTCAGAAACACTCTTTCTGATGGTTGAATTGGAGCCTGCATGCGTCCACTTCATGCAGGGATTAACCAGGTGTGTTTACTCTGCTACGCCATTAATATCTTTGATGGGGGGAGTGAAAGCATGTGCCGTTATCCCCACTTAATTATATTAAGATGACAAAGACACGCAATGTTAACTTTTCTCCTCTCTGTGATGGCAGGCTTTTTGCCCCATTTTCGAAAAACATGAAAAACTGTTACTTTCCGAAATGATTGGAAGCCACATCGTACGACCTAATTCTTTTGAAACTCATTGAGGCCTCAACATCCCGTTTACCTATGTTTGTGCTCTACCTGTCATAGTTAGAGGGGGGTTTGTTTGTGGACTGGTGTGTACTGCATCTGCCTGTCATCTCACTAAGGAGCTGATACACAAGTTTGGCCTGACCTTTCAGAGCAGTGTTCTCACAAACATTCAAGAGAAGCCTCACACACACACACACACACATGGGGTACACACCCACCCTTAGAAAGTCTCCAATCTAGCACAGAGAACAGTAATTAGGTAGTGCCCCCAGGACTCAGACAGGCTCTTTCTGACACGAGGAAAGGGCAGAGTGACATTTTTGGTCAGCAATGTGCCATAATCATCATGCCGCATACTTCACAAAATTACCAGAGAGTTGAGAGTTCAATTCCCTGAGCCCACTCTGTTGATACAGTCTTCAGCCTTTTTAGACAACACTTTGCACGTTGATGACATTCTAGTGTAAAGAGCCTGGCAGTGTGTAGCTTTTGGGACGCTGGCACCTCATCTTTGTTGTTTAGACTTTAATGGTCTTTGGAGAGTTGAATGCCTCTTAAGCACCATCTATAAATGATACATTCTCCACTTGAATGCTCAAAAGCTGATGAACTCTTGCAACGGGCTTACACAGTGAAATGTCATGGTGATTACATTCCTGAATGTTTCCGTTTCGAGTTTGAAGACCTAACAGCCATATTTGTCTTGTAGTGTGAGAGTAGCTGCCCTCAGGCTGGTCCAAAGAGCAACAAAATGAGAAAGAAAAGAGGGAGATTGGAAGAAACAAAAGGAGCAGTGAGTCAGACTCTAATATGGAAGGAGACAGATGGTAAAGACCTATAAAAAGAGAGCTGCAGCCACTTAATCTTTTCTTAATTTTTCTCAGTAAATAAGCAGAAACGTAATGGTTGTCATTACGCAGAATTACTATGTGTTATATACTACCATGTCTAGCTAGCCTCTCTCTCTCTCTCTCTCTGTCTCTCTCTCTCTCTCTCTAAGCACAGATAGATTTAAACACTAGATTCACATATTTTTTGCCCAAAGATCCCCAGCTAGCCCCATGTTGCTAATATACTAATGCCAGGCTATGGTGGCTGTCAGTTTGGATTTAGTCTCCTAACAACTGTGATGGATGGGCCAAAATCATAACTAACTGGCTGCCCACTAGCTCCCAGATGCCTTGACCTCATCACGCTATGGCTGGCAGGGTCTCCCCCTTCCAATCATGCCCAACCAATTATCAGGTCTACCTANCACGCTATGGCTGGCAGGGTCTCCCCCTTCCAATCATGCCCAACCAATTATCAGGTCTACCTAGCCAATGCCATCTCACCAGGCCCTCTGGTACCCCTCTGCTGGCTTCTCTTCTTCTTTCTGTCCCTCTCTTTTTATGTCCCTCACTCTCTGGTTGACTAGGAAAATGTCAATTCAGTANACACACACACACACACACACACACATACACAGTATTTTTTTCTCAGCCAACTGGTCATGATGAAGGACAAGCCGAGTGTATTGTTTGTCACAAAAATAATCATGTAGAAAATGCAACAGAGATTGGTTATATTAGTGTTACAATTAAATAAGCTTGTGTCTATAGCGAGGTAAACTAAATCAGATACAACAGAGCAAGAAGCAATCTGAAATGAGCAGTAAGTGTAAAAATAATATAAGGTGCGCTGTCTGCTTTTAATTCTCATCACAAAAAGCACTCCAGGCAGCAGAATTTTTCACACAAAAATTTGAAGTGTAAGAGCAAATTAACATCAATTACTACTCAATAGAAGCATCTTTTCTTTTGATAATGGAGAATTTTATTGGCATTTCTCACTCTCTTCTTGCCTTATGTATAAGCCTGTACATTCAGCACCATACCTTTTGAATTCTGATGTATTCTGTCATTCATTCATTAATTTTCCACACTGCATAATCATATCAGGTTCCTACTATCAGTGACCTTGTCTGCTGCATTTTGACATCGGCCTTCCATTGAGGAAATATATTTGCTCCTTCTTGCTCCACCTCAATCAAAGTTCAACCTCCAACCCTCCTTCTATCCTTCTGTCCTTACCTTCTAGATGTCTCTACCTCCATTCTGCTGGCTCACAATTTTATTCTTTCCCTCCTTTCCTTTTCTTTCTTCATCTCTCTCCAGCTCCCTACTGCCTGCCCCACCCTAATAGCTTGGTGTGTGTGTCATCTGCTGTCAGGCAGGCAGAGGAATCACATCACATCACATGACAGGCTGGCAGGCTGACCTTGTGCTGCTCTTCCTAAGATCTCCACTGCACCCAGCTAATACAGCTAGCGTGGCTGGCTTCCGAAACATCTGCTATTTTAATTACCAAAATGATATTTTTTAATCCTACTAACTCAATCCAACTGTGGAATACAGTGATGAGTAGTGGGTGTAAGTCTGTGCATATGAGTGTGTATGTCTGTTATCTATGCATGTGTGCAGAACAGAATATTTCAGAACAGAAATAAAGTGTATTTTCATTCAGCGGATGTCGGATTGGGCTGTAAAGAGCAAGCGAACAGAAGCAAAAAAAGGAGGATGTCCCTAAATCTAAATTTGGACTTTTACTGGATCCAGTGATCTAAATACACACAGATGGAAAAACACACGCACACGCGTGCTCACACACATACATGCATGTCCATGGCAGCCTTGGATGTGGAGATTTAAAGCCAGCCTGTCTGTGGTGTCTCCCAGTGAAATCTGGCTGTACTACTTAAAGTGAACCAAGAGAGAAGTAAACACAGAGAAACCAGATGGTCACTGCTCTCAGCTCTGGCAGCCAGTAAACGATCTCTACAAGCATGCAAAAGTGATTAATTTATCTGCCCATCTGTCTGTCTATCCGTCTGCCTGTTGAAGATGTTATGCTCTGCTTCTCAAGGGTCAGGATTGTGTGGTTGGAGAGCCATACATGGCTATTTACCAGAAACTAAATTTTGAAATTACATTAAAAACTGTAAATGTGTGATTGATTTGTAATTCTGAACTATTTTCAACATTGATAAAATATATGTAGCTTGATATGGCTTGACTATATGGAGGTGCTGAACAGTGGAACCTATCTCAAGCATAAATATGTATATGTAATATGTAAAGTTCTGTAAGATATAGTTATGATTTCAAGGCTATTAGGTCAAAAAAATGTGTAAAAGATGTCTTACAATGTGGACCTCAGCATGATATAAACCACTGATCCTTCAAATTCAAAATAAGCCATAAAACATTATACATATAGCCAAAGTCCAGTCTCCAAAGATTTGGAGATTTCTGCACCACACAACTCCAAATGTGGCTTTTGCTGTCTTATTATTGCTAATGGCAGACTGTCCAAAATATCACTATAAACATGCTTGAGAGCAAAGTGTGCTGCATGGAAAATCTTCTCTCAGACGAAGTAGTTGGGATTTTTTGTGAAGGATCTGAAAATGGACAGTCCTACTTCAGATTTACCTCTGTTGTATAATTATGTAATTTTGGTTTCTTTCTGGTTTTATTTGGCTTCTCTGTCTGGTTGATTGTTATGAAACTAAATTACAATTCTAAAAGCATGACGCCAGTATACACCTAGTTACATTATATATACATATAAACATAAAAAATAATACTAATAATGAACCTTAGTTTTGCCTTTGTGGCCTTTTTGAAGGCCCCATATTGCTTTTGGTTGCACTCCAAATCACAATGTGAGGCCTGTTCTCTCAGTCCAGACTACATTTTGGCTCTTACAGAGGTCTGTTTTTTTCATCCCAGTGCTTTATGACAGAGCATAATCAAATCTGGGTCCCGTCCTACACCGGACATGAGACGTCTCCCTGTGTCAGTTCCAGGAGATTTGTAGGCTCAACATGTTTTGGTCGAGGCAAGGTTTCTATATATCTACCGCCAGAGGGGAGGCAGATTGGATGTGGATGGAAGTGTAGATAGCATAGAAAACATATTAAATGTAACCCCCAGCAGTTTTCCATGTCCCCTGGTTTAGTTTGGACAAATCCCCAAGTGGTTGCCACCTTGCCACAGTGATATATTTGTTGATTTCCTCCATCAGGAAAATCATCCCATAGCTTCACTTTTTTGTGCTTCTGATTGCTTTTGTCTCCAACTTTATAATATTCTAAGTCAACCACTGCAATAGGAACTGTACTTCACATTCCTCCATACATTTTAAAATGGAAAAATTATAGCATGAACTGGTGGCACCATGGAAAATGTGCACTTTAAAGCATGAAGTGGTGGCACATGGAAAATGTGCACTTTACAGCATGAAGTGGTGGCACATGGAAAATGTGCACTTTACAGCATGAAGTGGTGGCACATGGAAAATGTGCACTTGCCTGGCAAAACATTTGTGGCTGGGAATGCTGTTGAGTGATGGTCTGAGTGGGAAGTGGGAAGCTGCAACTATAGAGTGATTATGCAGTGTCAGAGTTCTGTGTATGTTTATGTCTGTACAAGCGTAAATACATAGACATGCATGAGTTCATATATTACTGCACTTTATTTGTGTGTGCGTGTGTGAGAGTCTGTTCAGCGTGTGAATGCATGTATGTGCCTGTGTGTTTCCAAATGTTTGTTTGTGTGTGTGTGTGTGTGTGTGTGTGTGTGCGTGTGTGTGTGTGTGTGTGTGTGTTTGGTGTGTGTGTATAACAGACTGGTCGGCACACAGAAAGCAGTGTGTCGTATTGGAACGGTTTTACTCAGAGTGTCGCTCACTCATTCTACTTCCCAGCATTTCAGCTTGTTTACAGTGCACATGCCAAGCCTCCCTCCATTTGAAAAGCCATCAGCATGGCGTTAACTCCCTCCCAAAAGGGAACCTTCACTTTTTCCTCCTGAGTATACAGCCTGTCAGAAACACAAAACAAGAAAATTACCACTGCTTTGCTTCAGGAGGTATCGCGTCTGATTCAGGTACTCCGTTGCTTGGGTCGGAGGTTTCTTTGCAGAAAATTGACAGATGTGTCGTAGTTTTTGCTTCTTTTCTGCTGACTCTTGGTGTGTGTGTGTGTGTGTGTGTGTGTGTGTGTGTGTGTGTGTGTGTTTAGTCGGAACAGTAAAACAGAAGCTCGCGCAGTCTGAGTTAGAAATCAGATGTCAGGTTTCGGAAAATTAAAGTAAACATCTGCATGGCTCAAATAACACAGAAAGGTGAAAGTGAGAACATAAAACAAGAAGAAAGAAAAAAGAATAAAGAGGAAAAACAGAAACTGCCTTATAGTTCAATGAGAGTAAAGAGAAGATAAATCCCTTTGAAGTTCTTGGGAAACTTTCACCAGTTTGCCTCCAAATACCCACAGATAGCATCTCAAAGGCCTGTGTGTAAGATAAGCCTTTCATGGTGGGCTTGAAGTCTCCCCTGCTCCAGTACTGCCCCACTGTCCAGGTCCTTCCAGGAACTACCCAGCAGCCCAGGGGCCATGATGGGGTCACATCCCTTCTCCTGGCACAGGAACTGTTAGAACAGAGAGCAGAGAGACAGGCAAGCAGGGGAAGTCATTATCTATGTGGAGGTTTGTCTAGAACTCTCCAGGGGAGGAATGGATTGTCAGAAAAGAGGATAGTATTGCTGGGCTGAATGTTGATTAGTGAAAGTAAGCCAATCATCTCAGAAAGGGAATGAATTTTCAGTTATTATTTTCCTGTTTTCAATAAATTCTTGCTTCTTCATTCAACCATTCGCCTGTGGTTCATGTAACATTCATGTAGTTAGGTATTTTTAATCGTGTGATGAGTTTCCTCTGGTTCACCACATCAGTGTCACGACCTGCAGGGTGATGTTTACAGTGTAGGAGTGAGTGATGATTAGAAGGATTGAGGAAGAGTACATTTCCTCTTTGATGCCCCTGATGTCAAGAAGGTAATAAAAGGTCACACAGCAGCACACGCACACACACACACATAATCATAATAAATGTGTTGACACATGGATAATTGAGGAAAATGAGGATCTGCTAAGATGCACATATGTGAAAGTGAAAAATGACTGAGAGCAGAGAGGTAACCACATCTGAAGTTTTAACATTTTGTCTACTTTATTATGTGAACATATGCCCATATAAACAAAGGTGTGCAAAACCACACACACACACACACATGCATACATAGTTTGGCATGCATGTTGCACTCCCTCAAGTAATCCCTAACAGCCCCAGTTTATCTCCAGCAGCTTGCAGGTGCACTCTGTCAGCTGGCATCCATTCCTACAATACGTAGAACATACAGACATACACTTACATGCACATGTGCACACCACACAGACATAAATTTGTACATGGATATGGAAAGCACATGTCATCCACAGGACAAAAAACAGAATCTCCTTTCAACCCTTAGGTGTCATTTCTGCTTATCGACGTGTTTAATCCTCACATTATCTGACAGAAGAATCCTATTGTCGCTGAGCCTCTTTCATAGAGGCCTAATGATGTTTTATCACACTCTCTGCATCGTGTTCTTATTTCCCTTCATGTTTAAAAAGGATTTATTAAAAAAAAATACACCTCACTTCAGAATACTTGTCAGTTAAAGGAACGATTGATATGCTGTCTTCCCAGCACCCACCCACCCCCATGTCTCTCTTTCTTTCTTCCCCCTCATCTCACCCTCTTTTCAAGATCTTACATTTTCACTAAAGTCCCCTTCTCTCTGTTATCATTCCACCAGAGGCTCTCAAAAAGGAGCTTTGATATTGAAAGCAGGCTTGGTATGAAAGGCAAGGGTTTAGGGGAATGTAAATGCTGGGGGTCTTTTTAAAGGAAGAGATCTTCCAGTTAACGAACACCTCGCGCTCTAGCACTCTGTGCTCTGCTGACTTCTTTTTTTCCTTGCATGTGACAAAATTTGGATAAAAAAAAAACTAAATATGGATTTGTGAATATGTGTTTTAAATTCATTTTAGGGAGTCAATGTCATGTTTCCATACAGGCTAAAAGCTCAAACATTATAGTTCAGTGTAGGCCATTTAAACAAGTAGAGCTCTTTAGTGGTTACATTACGCAGTATTAAACACACACTGTATTTTCATTAATTTCAGAAGTTTAGTCAGAATGCAATGGCAGTCAAGTAGTAAGCCAGGAGAAGGAGAAGGTAGGGGTTCTGTGTCCAAATTGTGCTTTTGCAGGGTATGACGCTCAATTCATGGCATGTTCTATCTAGGCTTCAGATCATCTAACATTAATTTGCCACATTCCTACTTCATACCCCATTGTACTTCAGAAGACATAAGATGAAACAACAAAGAATGGGCTGGTGATTACATCCTAGAACACTGCATGCAGTGCTGTCTTTTGTCTTTTCTACTTCTGATCCCAGTCATATCACATGCCTGCTTGCATCACCAAGGAGCCAGCATGCAGAGTTCACTCAGTGATGCAAACAGCCATGTTTTAGGCCAGGATGAGGTATCAGAAGTAGAAAAGACAAAAGACAAAACTTTACCTTGGTGTCTTGAGTCTTGAGGCTTGCAAGTCTATTTTGCCCTGAAAGCATTACTCTGTATGAAGTATACTGGGCCCTTACTACCTTACTAGCATTGTATGTACAAAGACACAACTGACCAGTAACCAGTTTTTCAGAGCTCTCATGGCTGTCAGCAAATTCACCAGCATCGAGTCCCATCACAAATCTCACGGCAGGCTAATGGCTTTGTCCTATCCAGGCATGCAGCAGCCCCATGTCACAGTAACAGTGTCTTCCAGATCAGACTGATGTAACAGAAGCTGAAGTCTGATATACTTGTCAGCATGTACAGTCCCCCGGCACATCCGTGACGGACACCCTGTTCACACCTTCAGTTGAAGCTCAGTGATGGCATCCTGTGC
>VXCM01002785.1:64437-111948 GCA_014773175.1 Lucifuga dentata | reverse complement strand
CACCCCCCGTCCTCCTCCTGCTCTATTTCTCTCTTTCTCTCCTTTGCATCCTACCAACACATCACATTCATTCTATCTAAGCTTCCCTCCTGTGGCTTATAGTGCTACTTCAGCTTTCCCACATACCTGCCAACTTCTGCTGCCCACAACAAGCGCAGACAACCAATCTGTCCCAGTATGCCCTGTTCTCCTGTGGATTTTTTGGTAGAAGAAAAAAAAACGTGGACAAAAAACAAAAAAAAAACAAAAACACTTTTCTCTCCATTCTCCCAAACAAGGCCTTCTTCAAATAGCCCCTGTCCTCACTAATGAGTCCCTAGTGGGTTGTGCCCTGCAAACATTCTCTTCAGAGGCTGTTACGGCCAGTATGGCTTCAAAGTGTGAGTGAAACCATTACCATAACCAGGGACTGCTACCTGCCTGCATAGCTTTAGACATCACCAAAGGCTATAGTTTGATAATGGGACTGAATGGACAAGCTTAGAGTCTGGACTTCTTATTTATAGATAATCGCTTTGATTTCTCAGTTGATTTAGACTCAGTAACAGGCTTTACTCTGACTACTTTGTTAAGTAGTGTCTAGTCTATTCTGCTTGACTTTATCATCACCTATTTTTCAACTTATTATCAGCTTCTGCTCTGTCAAGATCAGTGCTCCTCATGCAGATAATTATATGGCTAATTTAAAAACCACCATGCCAGTGATGAAAAGTAATATGATTAAAAACATATATAGATGGCAAAACTGTCTCATTGCAAGCCTTTGTGACAGTGTAGCCATGCTGCTAATTTGTGTGCATCATCTGCCAACTGACTTGATTTGTAGAAGCAAATGTCAAGTTAATGCAGCCAGTTACCCATCAAGTAGGTTAAATTAAATGTTAGGCAGCAGCGTGGAAGTCCCAGTGGTAGCTGTCTCAGCGTCAACCCTGATGAGGTTTCTGTTTCTGGGATAACTGAGGAGGGTATGAGGGTCTGACACCCTGCTGTCACCTGCTCACATCTCGCTGCATCTGGCAGGTGTTGGACCCACGGGAGAACCGGCTGCACTCGTCCAGCCTGAGAGCCCTGCTGGAGCTGTCAGTCTGTTCAGCTGCCTCGCTGATCTCACTGCCTCAACATCGCTGACATGGACCTGAAAGTCACGCCACACACATCGCTGTACTCTGCTAATTCTGCCTAGACTTAGCAGTAAAAAAATACCACTGTCAGATGTGCTAAACAGCATGCACAGTAGGAGGCTTAGCAGAGACCAATAAAAAGATAGAAATAAACAGAAAATCAGTTCACCCTGCTGTTAAGCTGATCTTTATTGCTGTATTTTAAAAGACATCTGATGTATAATTGGCCCAAATAGGATCTTTATGGGGAGTAATGAGAGGAGTCTTACTGCCCTTTGTGCCATTGACCAGATAAGTCAGCAAGGATGCCCATCTTCATTTTCTTCAATCTGTCTTCAGCCCTCTTAGGCCAGGTCACCAAATGAATACACCCATTTTTCAACAATTCTTGGTGTATTTTCTTCTGTTCTAAAGAGGCAATTTCCTGTACAGCTCAAATGGCAGTTATCTTTTTCCTCCTTGTTGAATTAGAAGGGAGGAGGAAAAGGAAACCTGAGGTTGCAGTAATACTTCTGGTCAAAATAAAAGCTTTTTTGCAGAGACATCATGTCATCCATCTCTCAGTAAATGATACATCTTCCTCTTACAGCAGTCTGAATGACCTTGTTTGTGTGGCCCCTGTTAGTAGTGAGAGAGACTGGAAATGAGTCTGGTTATTGTCTCAAGATGCAGGCAGGCACAAAGAGAGAGAGAGAGAGAGAGAGAGAGAGAGAGAGAGAGAGAGAGAGAGGTGGGTGGGTGGGGCAGGGAGAGAGAGAAAAAGTGCATAGGTATCTTCAACCTGCTGCACTCACCAGGGAATCATGGTGGCACCTTGCATCTAATTAACTGCATGCTCATTAGATCTGACCTTGGATCTCAAAATGGCACTGAATTTAAAAAAAACAACAGAAAAAAATAATAAAGCTGGCACATTGTTATTGCATGAGAGAGCGGAAGCAGTTATTCCTCCCATAAACACTTTCTCCAAGAATTAAAGTTTGGGTGGAAGAAAGATTAATATGGGGCGAGGAGAGTGCACCAGCAAAAAGCAGGCTAGTGGACTTTAATGAGTTTTGTGTGTCGGCTGGGGAACCCACTCGCACCACGTTAATTACGCTCTGTAACGAACTGAGATCTGGGGAGCATCACGGGAAGACAAAGGCTCTGAGCAGTCCGGGAAAGCAGCAGGCAAACCAAAAGAGCTGCATACACACATTTCAAACCCACATGGACAGACAGAATGTGTGAGAGAGAAATAGAGGCACGCTTAAATTTTCTCAAAGCCTTCCCTGGTTACCCCCCCCACCCCATGATAAGGGTAA
The DNA here is from genome assembly GCA_014773175.1 of Lucifuga dentata. Lineage (NCBI taxonomy): Eukaryota > Metazoa > Chordata > Actinopteri > Ophidiiformes > Bythitidae > Lucifuga > Lucifuga dentata. Next base: position 109,523 of record VXCM01002785.1, on the reverse strand, counting down.
TGAGATGTAGCCAGAGATGGAGAGCTTGATGGAGAGCTTGAACCTGACAAACGAGTTTCTCTATTAGGCTCGCCAGACACATGGCACAAACTCCGGTTATAGAAAATGAGTCGTGTAGAGATGGTGGGATTGTCAAGATAATGAAATCAACCTCTGTTGACTTCATGCTGTTGCAGCTCTTTAACTAGATAAACAAATAACATATCAGAAAAAAAACCCAACACACATGAGGTGCAACACTGCCCCCTTTTGATGAGGAGGCCAGCAGTAGTTTGTGATCCCCTAGGGTACATTGTAAATGAGGAAGTCCCAGCTCTTGAATCGGGTGTGTGTCTCTTTCCTTCATTAAGCTGCCAGCGCCTGCAGGGAATCTAACACTCCTCCCACGCATCAGTGGCCAGAGCACACAAACAGCAAACAATCAAGCTGACTTTCAACTGTGACTTTCAGCAGAGTGAATTCAGCTCTGCCTCCTTCTCTGTCTCTCTCTCGGTCCCTTTCAACTTGGAATGGGAATATGCTTCTGGCACCGTTTAAATGAAACTTGCCCTCTTACCAGTGGATTCTAACCTTTAATATTGTGGCCCTTTGCTGGCAAGTGTGTATCCAACTTTCATCATGCAATATGTATCGTTATCACCCTGTAGTGCTCTAATCCTCACTATAAAATGTTTTTGTTGTGAAATATTTGCCATACCCCAAGTCCAAGCTACTAGCAGTTAAACAGATTCAATCTTTCACTAATTACTGAATATAAAAAATATTCATGTAATTTCAGTGTTTTGCCAAGATAACTCAAGCGTATTCCCTCACTTGACATGGTAATTACAGTACTGCAAACATACAACAACATTCAGATGCTGTCAAGACCTGTAATTGTTTGTATGTTTACAACAAAACCCTGCCGATTTTATGAAAGCCAGAGCAGCAGCATGCATGACTGTGGACCTCGTTCCTCGGCTGTGCTTCCCTACTGTCTTGTGTTCCTTCTTCCAGCTGATTTCCCCATGCGGAAAAGCCCTGTGCCCCGTCTGCATTCCTTTCCAATTAAGCCAGCATCATCTGATTCCAATTACTCTAATTATAGAAGCCAGGGATGTGAGAGAGAGAGAGAGAGAGAGAGAGAGAGAGAGAGAGAGAGAGAGAGAGAGAGAGGTGGAGGGGGAGCCTTAACTCTTAAGAGACAGCTCGATAATGCTCGTGCAGTCAGGCAGCCTTAAGGTCACACCAGCAGCAATAACAACAACAGTAACCAACAACATGAAGCGCTTACAACATCACAGCAACAGCTGCAAAGATTTTAGGAAAACACGCTGTTGATAGTGACAGACCATGTAATCTCACCACATCGAGACTTCACGAGGTCAGGCTAAATAGAAGCATATGTGTGTTGTTGATCACAATATGACGTGTTGAAGACCAATTCCCTTGGCTTGTCTTGTAAAAGGACATTATTTAAAGGACAACACCAGTGATTTGGCATTTTTCAGCATGATAAATACTAACCGCGTACATGTTATGTTACTGACAACCAATCTCCAAAACAGAAAACCGTATTTTAATTTTCCTGTTATTTTGCCAAATCCCCTAATTTTTCAAAGTTCAATGGTCATCCACCTTAAAATTCAACGCTTCTGTTAACACAGTTGTCAGAATGTAGAAGGGATGGTCGTTATTCATTTCTCACTAAAAGCTGTCTTCTCCTGGGACTATACTCCCTGGTGAAGACATTCCATGCAGCTCCGTGTTGAATCGGTTAAATAAAGTTACTTTAACAAAAAAATTGAATAGACATTGTGTTTGCTGTGATGGATTACTTATCTGAAGCGCATTTCAAGTATCTACAAGTTCATTTTTATAGCGTACTGGAATGAACTGAAACATATGGCAGTCTGGAAGGTAGGAAAAATAAATCTAACATTTACCGCTCTAATGGTATGTTTTGGAAGATTGTTGTCAGTACTATAATGTGTATGTGGGTTGTATACACTATTTTGGACTCAAACATGCAAAACCACCACTATGGTCTTTTAACAAATCCCTACTCCCTCTCTAAAGTCATGTTTGACACCTGCAGGCCCCCGTAGAAACCTCTGATGTCATTACACAGAATGACACTGCCCATACATGAGCTAGCTGCCTTTGCTCTGGGTCATCATGATTGTTTTCACAGCCGACTGCCCAGGAGGAGATGCCAGGGCACGGCGGTGCCCTGTTTTTAAAGACCTGTCTGTCATGATAAACACATTTCTCTCTTTCTGCCTCCCTCAGATCCTTCCCTCCCACCTAAATCTTCTTCCCATCTAATTACTATACAGCAAGGAATCAACCAAGACAACGAATAAGACAACCATAAACAAACATCATTTGCAAAATTCTCTGTTACATAACCAAACATACCCACAGAGGCACACCCTACTCGCCTGCATTTATGTTAAGATGAAAGACTTCTGCAAGAGCTGCATCTTCAAACAGCAGCCCTGTTAATGATGCAGATACACTCAAATTAAGAACTCATTAATGCCGTCCAGATAACACATGGATGAGCCAGAACCCTTAGTTGAAGGATTTATAAAGTATGCTAGTGTTTCCTACTTTATGCGGGTGTGTTTATAGTGCAGACTTGTGCAGTAGTACCTTAGCGTTGCTTCCTATAGACTTTTTATTGTTTTCAGTATCTATTAACTTATTCTGGTAAGGTCTCAGCAAAAAAACTGCTCTGCACATTGATACAAGCAAAAAGATCTTGACTGCTATAATGATCGTGGCATTGACCATAATAATATCCTCTTCAGTGGCAATGATAAATGGAGTGATAATGGAAATGCTAAAACCCTCAGGGAAACGTGACAGTTAATTATCTGATGACATAAAGCAGGTGCTGATATCAGATTACTGATGTTTATTTGGAGTCACCCCGCATATGATTTTCCTCTCTCTCTCCTTGCTCTTAACCCATGACCTCTGGGTAATGTGATTCTTCCATCTTCCATTTCCCTTTCTCCTGCGTGAAGAGTTCACTTACTCTGTCATGCCGTCGTGTGGACACTGACGTCCCTGTCTCTGCTGCCAAGACCCATGACGTCTGTCTAGACACTTCTATGCTGTTGGCCTACAAACAAGCGACTCCTCCCCTGATTGCCCAGCAACCATCTCTCTTTCTTTGTTTCCATCTTTTACACAAAATCATTTCCTCTCTGGTTTAGTTAGATTGTGTTATAAAATAATTTTTCAATCCTTGGCATTTGTTCATTCTTGAATACTGCTTTTTAAAATCTGCAGACGCTGTGGTGGAAGTCATACCAACTCTAGATGGAGACATCATGTACCAAGAAGTAAATATGTCATTTTTAACTGTAGTGGATAATTTAATTGTTGAATTAAACATTTATTCAGTTATCAGAAGTTACAAGAGCACTGTGCCATCACTGCGCTTTGTTGTTAACAGATATATTCATCCCAGTCCTTTTCTACCTGAGTATTCATAAATGTCAGTGTAGTTATTGTTACTATTATGGTTTTATCACCATCTTACTGTTTTCTTCCTGTGTCTTCTCTGTATTCTTTTCCTTGCACCTCCTCATTTGACAGCTTCAGCAATTCTTAGGGTGCTTTTACATGATAAGGGGTATTTGCGCTGCAGAGAGCGATCTCCGTATAGCTCACCGCCTACGCTCCCGTCACCCCACACCTTGGTTAGCGCATGGAACAGAGTGCTAACATAGCAACATACATCATCATGAAGCGCCCAGGGTAAATGCAGCCATTACAGCCATTAACCAACATACATTAGCAGCTGACTAGCTTTAGCTTCAGATATACAGTTGTCCAAAGGTCTGAGACCACATCGAAAATCTGTGATACTTTCCATGTAAATCTGGAAATAATCAGAAAGTCTGACATCACAAGAAGCTCTTTGGAACATTGTAAAATCACCCTGAGATAACTTGGCTCATCAGGTTTTGCACAAATTTGTGGAGTCCATGCCAGCTCCAGTGCATGCTATCATTAAAGCAAAAGGAGAGCATACCAAATATGAAGATATTTGAAATTCATGTACATTTTTCAAAGATGCAACTTTCTCAGATTGTTAAGATGATCACTTGTAATGAAAAATCTTGTATTAAATTCAAAAAGAATGCAAAATAGAAGCATTTTCACAGTGGTGTCAGANTAATGAAAAATCTTGTATTAAATTCAAAAAGAATGCAAAATAGAAGCATTTTCACAGTGGTGTCAGATTTTTAGACTCCATTGTAGCTAACCTGATAATTAAGACGTGATAGGTATAGTTATCTAACCTACATTAGTAGCTAAGCTAGCTTTAGCTTCAGATATAGCTAACCTGAAATTTAAAATGCAGTCGTAGATTATATGCCTGTTTACAAACCCAGTAGACCTGTCTGACTGCTGACATTTCTCCATGCAAGCTCCTTTCTTCCCAGATCATGATACAGTTTTAAAGTTGTGTTGTACAACTTGAGAATTGCTCAGCGCAGAGTATGAGTTTCTCCACCATTGTCTTGCTTCTGCTATGTCACGTATAGCTATTTTTCTCACTGATTGCGAGTCTGAAAGGTCTGTGGCAGATGGTCAAAGTTGAATTTGGTTGGACTTTGAGCACAGCATCAAAGCAGAGAATCCGAGGAGTTTGTGTTGCTCAAGGCAGCACGGTGCGAGGTTGGGAGTCACCACTCAGTTCCCAGTGTAGAATAATAGAACATTCAGGTCAGCAAACTGCTCATTGCTTATCATGTGAAAGCACACTTTGTCAAAAAGGCATTCTCTTTCTCTCTTTCTCTCTGTCTCGTGTCCCTCCTTTCCTCTCCAATAACAGGAAATGGTTAAGGAGAGTTTTCCAAGTTTTCAGAGAATGGGAGTGATGAAGCTATAGAACTCGGTGGGACACCCAGGGTGGGTCGTTATTTTGCTCCCATCGAATCATTAGTGTCCATAACAAACACATTATCTCCTGCTGCACCACCCCGCTTCCAGGCCATTTAGGCTGATAATTAGACTGTAACAAGCAGCCATCCCCTTTATGTAGGTCATCTACTGCTAATGACGCTCTCTCTGAAATACACACTGAGGAGATTGGGTTTGGTCAGAGCTTGGAAATTGAAACTGTTCTGTTTTTGATGGTTCAACAAAAATCACTTAGCAGCAGAAAATTACCACAGTCTTTTTTTTTTTTTTTTTTNTTTTTTTTTTTTTTTTTTTAATGTGGTTTTATGGTTGCAGGTTGGGCTTGCATCGCCTACATTTTTTTTTTCTTTTTTTCACTACTGTAGTTATTTAGAAAATCTTGGATAAGAAAGAATTCTTGTTAATGTAATGGCTTGTAATGTCAGTAAATGTAAACTCACTTGTCTTAAAACAGAAGATTCTGCTTAAAAATATCAACACTATAAAACTGAAAAGTCCCACATTTTCTAACTTAGTGCATTAAAGTCAACAGCCTGTGGTAAAGTAATAATTCTTTTCTTGTTTAGACATGTCATATTACATGCTGATATTGCTTCTGTCGCACTGTCTCAAGGCCACCTGTATTTAATGAAAAGACTTTTGTGAGAGTCGAGATTTATATTAATGCATCTTAAGTAGGCCCCAGCGGCAGCTGTCACCAGGGGGACAACAAAAGGTCTCCTGTGTAGAACACATTGATCATATGTAATTATATGGTGATTTGTCAGCATGGTCAGTTTTTCTGTCATGTTTCATTAGCATGTGGACTTAAAGTAACTGCTTCTTAATCACTTTAACCATATTGTTATGGTGTTCATTCTCCAAGGTTTTGAAATTTTAATCTTGTGAATATTGTGTAATTACATGCTGAGGATTTTCATGTTAAAACCTCATTAATACCAGTTTTAGGATTGTTAACGTAACAGGAAATAAATGGGATGAAACAATGAAATTACTTATTACCAGATTTTCAAAGGGCTGTATTTTGTGTGGTTTAACAAACTAATTGAAGTCAACATTCAATATGTAGTTGCATTTAGTGCAGCTTTCAGGGAGAAAGGGAGATTCATTTGGGTCTAAATCTTTTCCAGTGTAAAAAAAAAAAAAAAATTAAAACATAAAAAAAAAAAAAATTAAAAACATGGTTTTTATTGTGCCTGCATACACAAAAGTATTAAAATCAGGAATTTGCCCAGAAACCTTATGGATGTGTATATTTACTGTCTGTACTTTATGCGCGTTGTTGGGTTTTTTTTTTGTTTGTTTGTTTGTTTTGTTGTTGTTTTTTTTGTTTGTCTGACTAGCTGTTCGTTCATCATTTAAAATTACATCCTGCATTGAACCCGTGTTTTGCTTGTGAGAAAAAAATAATATTCCATATAACTCTTTGGTAATTGAAAGTCATTGCTTCAGTTCTACCACTGATCCTGAGTGACATCATATAAATGTTGATTTGTTGTGAGTGGCTTTTCCCCGCACAACACTTCCATTATTGCTTTTTTATTACTTTTGTTCATGCTGTTTTCCATTGAGAAATAATTCTTTAATATATATTTCAGTATTTCCATGGCTCTTGGTCCCATCATGTTGTCTTGTACATTTGTCATTTCTCTGTACAGATGTGACAAAGCAAAGGCAAGGTTTTTCTTGCAGTTAGACATATGATGCTCACATCGCAGTGCAGTTTCATGTGGCAGCCTTAGTGTTCCCTGGTGAGTAGTGGCACATTAAGGAATAACAAATGAGTCCATGACCCAGGGTAGTTATTCAGGGTGTGTTTGTGGAGCAGTGAAAGAGCATATGCTATTTGCTTTGCAGTGGATTCATAAGTGAAAATTGCATTGTGCCTCCATTTGGAGAGCAGGTGATGGAGTGCGCAGGGAAACAAAGAGATTGTCACTCTCCTGTTTCCAAATGATGCTGTACCACTCCACTGAAAGGCTCACACATCCTGCCTGGCATCTTAACACTGAAAGTGAGTTGTCAAAATACCGTATGTGTCCGTTCTTAAAATGCAATTCACTTCACTGGGAGCTAATGTACAAGTGCTCACATGTGAATGTTTGTGTGCCACGAGCATGTGAAAAACTCTTCCATGCATGTGACATTGCCTTCCTCCGTATCTGTAAACTATGATCTTCTGACCCAGCCAGTCTGGTGAACACATTCTTCGCATAGACATATGCTGGAGAGACAGAGAGACAGGGGGCGAGCGTTTTGAAGTCAGTAACATTCACAACCACGGCTCATTTGACCCATGCTCTGCAGAGTTATCATGCATGATGAGCTTACGATATGGTGGACCCAGTGAGAGGAGTTCTGAGGACATGTGGTGAAGCTCTGAGAAAAGCATGCATTAAATGAGGCAACTTCTCTGAAATGGAGAAGAGACTGCCATATTGGAGACACATGGACTTTTTTAGGAGTTTTTTTTTGTTGTTGTTTTTTGTTTTTTTTAAGCGTGTGGGTCACTGCATAGTTTGTATATGGGATATCAATCTGGATGTATGTTATACTCTGCCCTAACTAGCTAAATAATTAATAAATAGCCAATCTGATAAAATGTCAGACAGTTCTGAGGATTATTTAAAATTCAAAATTATAATTATTTTTGAGCACAGAATTTCACAGAATATGTGCTGGAGCTTTATGTGGAGCAGACACTGATACTTCTCTTAACATCCAGCAGAGGGCAGTCACAATTTTCTAGCCAGTGTCTAACACATTCTCAAATCGTGACGTCCTGCACAGAAACAATGTGTGACTCATCATCAATTAACTTGAGTTTAATCGGTGGTCCATTGACTGTAATAATTTTGGTCCGCCACTGTACACTTCATCGCTCTCAATAAAAATAAAAGAGCAAAAGATCAAAATCATAGCCTTTCAGCTGTTCTTACATTTTGTTTGTTTTGTGATTTTGAGTGGTCCACAAACGTTTAATTGGGTGGTCACACATTTGTCTGATAATGGCTTGTAATGGTTTTACAGTTCAAGAATCCAATGGTACTACCTCTCCACACAGGACTGGAAAACCATACATGAATGGCAATGATAGGTGTGAAGTGACCTGTAAAAATAAAAGCCAAACAACTCCTAAAGTTTCCTGCACACCGTCCCCTGATAATGACAAATCATTGTGTCCAAAATGAAGTAGCCCAGCGATTTTTTTAGGCATTGAAGCATGGAATCAAACATGCAGAATGCTATTGGAATGTTCTTTAGAGTTCCTGTAGTTCTCTGTGGACTCTCAGGATGAGCAAGGAGGGGATAGGAAGTGTATAAAAAAAAAAAAAAAAAAAAAAAGGCTTCCAGGTTAACTAGCTTAAGAGACAACTGGAAAAAAGACAAGATGAGCGGCAGGAGAGGAGCGGTAGAGCTCAAGTACTGAGAGGAATGTCATCCATAATTTACGGGTACAGCATGTTTCCTGCATTGGCAACACAAGCCCTCATATTGGTCAATAATTGGAATCAAACACCTCACCAGTGCTTCCTCTTAATGCCCCCAAACCAGCACCATCACTAGTACTCACCGCCTCCACATGATGTCAGCCAGAAGGAATTCAGTCTCAGAAATGATATCATGAATGATGCATAAGACTGAAAAATGCATTTACCCTGGTGACAATACAATAAGCTGTTGTAGCAAACACCGTAATGGAAAAATATGGAGGTTATGGTGATGAAAATGCATTATGAAACTGGAAAGACATTGTGGATGTTGTGTACTCCTGAACTGAGAAAGCATGACAGTGCGGACATAAACAGACCTAATAAGGAAATTCCACAATATTTATACAAAGGGATGATGATTTTGTCTTGAAGTCCTCAGGGAGGAGTATTTTTGCATGTCTGTGGGTGTGTGTGTGTGCTTTCTTAAGCTATGCGTGTCTGAGTTTGTCTCCTTTTGCTGGAGCACGAATGTACGGCCGGCGTGCCCGTCTTCCATGTTAATAATGGATTTTTGATATGAGCTCCACATGAAATTTTAATCTCTGGAATATTAGCTCACCGAAGGAGATACAAAATCAAATCAGGGGGTCGTGATTAAGCGGGTGAAGCGCATATCGACCCATTTAAATTCACATTAACCCTGCATCAAAATGTATGAGCCATGACATTGATGGCAGACATAATTTAGTGGTGTTATGTCTGTTTTGCCAAGTGAAGGTGTGATCACTCTCTCACATATTAAAAAAAGACTTGCAAAAAAGAGAAAATGCCACTTGATGTGGTAGAAGAGACGATCTGAATGCTTGGAAATAGGTGCTTTTACACAAAAAAATTTGGAACTAAAGAAGGAACTACTTTACCAAACTACTTGGTTTCTACAGTAATTACTTGTTCACAATCACATCACATTTCAAATACTGAATAGAATGGGCAGTGTCCCAGAATAAAATCCATTGTGTTGCATAGTTAAGTATTACATCTATCAGTGCTGCTTTAATTGTTGCAATCTTTTTGTATCTTATAGTTTTTTTTTTTGTTTGTGTTGTTTCAGTATTGATATTTATTAGGCACTGCTTTGCATTATGGGCAGTTCTGCTAAACATAGCAGCATTTTTGTTTTGCAGTGTAAAAACAAGCTAGCTGCAAATATTTTAAAACAGCAATTGTCTACTTGGGAATACTTCCATTTGACCAATCGCTGATGTTCAGTCTTACAACTCCACCCATCAGATTGCGAACCATTGGGAAGTAACTATCCTGGAGTACGAATTTAAAAATGGCTGTTATTTGACAGGGAATTGTGCATCAGACCAATCAATGGCGTTTGGTCTCATGCACACAGGCACTTTTTATGTTTGACAAATTGTATTTTTTAACTGCTATTTTGAGAGTCAATGCAACGAAATTTCGTTCTAGTGCACTGTTTTTTACATGTGTCCTTGAATGACAATAAAGTTATCTATCTATCATGAGCTCTACCCAGATAAAAAAAAAAATGCTTTCTGGTTCCTGCCTGCAGTGTTAGCTTTTTTTTTTTTTCCCCCCCNTTTTTTTTTTTTTTTTTTTAATTTTACATTATTTTCTGTATAATTTTTTTGTATCACCAATATGCGTATCTTTGTATGCAAAGTAAAATATTTCATGAAGGGTCATACCAAATGCTTATTTTGTACCACAGCACTGTACCTTGTGTTGGATGAATATTTTACCAGCTACGTCTGGAGAAGGGGAAAGTGAAACAAAGCCCCCCCCCGCNTGGATGAATATTTTACCAGCTACGTCTGGAGAAGGGGAAAGTGAAACAAAGCCCCCCCCCGCTGTGTTAACATACGCAACAGCTCAATAACATAATGCCTACTTTTGTTCCTTACATGGCATCTATCATTTCAGCATAATATAAACTATAATATAATATAATATATAAATGTGTGTGTGTGTGTGTGTGTGTGTGTGTGTAAACAATATAATATAAACTAGCTACAGAGCNAAATGTGTGTGTGTGTGTGTGTGTGTGTGTGTGTAAACAATATAATATAAACTAGCTACAGAGCCATTTTTAAAAAGGCAGTAATAAGACATAGATTGACATACTATGTGAAACAGTCATGTGCACGTGTGTCTAAGTTTGTATATGCATGTCAAGGGATGCAGAGCTGTGCAGAGTTGTATGTGTAATTATGTGAGTGGATGAGTGTAGACCGTATAGCAAACTAAACACCTCAGTGCCTGTGGGCTGTGAGGACACACTTAGTTGTCATTGGCTCAGATTGCACTCATGGGAAGAATTCCGTAGCTGAATAATGTGATGTATTAAGCTGCGCTCTGCAGCAACGTATGGTAATTTGTAATATTTTTATTTAATCAGGTAACATTGTATTCCAGCCAAACGAAACATTACAGGAGCTAGGCGAACCTCTGATCTTTTTCTGATCATTTCACCTTATGAAAAGATTATTTCCTATTATAAATCTGAGTTATTTTTTTTTCTGCTAAATATACTGTAGGGAGGTTAATGAATGCCTGTTTTTCCAAGCTGCCATTTGTTAGTGAGAGCTATCCATAACAGATGAGTGGGTGATCTTGCAGCTACTAAACCTGATCAATCATTTGAGCACCCTAATGCAGTGACTGATATGATTGATAAATTTGGCAGCTTGCAGTGGGGCTGTTGACAGATCAGCAGTGCCGTCTGTTATGTCAATATTGAGTCAATACACATCAGAGGAACAGAGGGGAGGTAATCATGTTTTGACACTTAGGTTATCAGCGAGATAGATTATTGTGACCATGAATGTGTGTGTATGTGTGTGGAAATGATTTTTGTCTGTACACCTTTTATTGGTGTAAGACATTGTAGCAAGAACTGTACAATACTTTCTTCTCCACTCACTCGCCCACAAGTCTGCATGCCAACATGATGGATGGCAGTGCTGCCCACTAAGGTGATAAAATTCAGAATTAGGGGGAAAGATGTTATTTGTAACAGAGAAATAAGTTTTATCAATTCCTTAAGCACTGATAACTGTATGCCAACATGTTCTGTTTGTGTGCTTTATCTTACCTCCCTGCCAGTACCCTTTTATTACTGAGCTATTAAAGTCATGTTTAAATGACAGGTGTTTTAAGCTGTTTGTTCAAACCTAATATGGTAAATGAATTGGAAATGGCTGCCCTGGGTGGTAGCACAGATCCTCTGCCTCACATCCCTTTGTTTCCAACAGAAGGTCTGAATTAGAAATGTGGATTTTATCAGACCCCTATCGAGCAGCGGAAGGACCTCACACATTACCACCCTGCTCTCTGACTGGCTTTCTTTTGCTCTATAATGCATTTCATGTTTGAGTGTGTCAATATCAGACACATGCACTGAGAAACCAGAAACGCCTCTAAATCTAGTGAAATCCAAAGCAGCACTCCTGCAACAAACCATGCTTTTCTGAAACTTATAACATTCAGTTTTAGCTGAAACTCTATGATCATTTTTAGGTGTTTCTGATATTCTGTCTCCCGCCATCAGTGGCAGCAGCAGTGATGCGCCAACAATTAATGAAAAAAGTATCCAAACTTGTGCCTCATTTTGGCAAAGAACACCTCAGTTTTTTCCTGCACTTCACACTCCATCTCTCTGCAAAAAAAAAAAAAAAAAAAAAAAAAAACACATTTTCACTTCAGATCTTCGTCTAAACACATTTTCACTGTTATGATTATAACCCTCTGTGTGATCAGAGCTGATGGGGAGTCTGCTTGGATCCACTTGGGAAAGACATATCTCTAATTTGGACCTGCACTGACTCAGGTCAGGTCTTGCTTCTTCGGAACAGAGTGGACCATGAAGATGCATGAAGACGACGTCCCACAGCGTGGCTCAGTTCACAGTTATGCATTATGTTGCATCAATGGACAGAGAAAGGCTTTGATGAGGACAGACTAGTGAAAAAATTTAAAATGTGAATGGGCTTTGAAGTGGAGTGTCAGTGGGCTTGATAACAGAGTGCTGAGGAAGCATTTGACAACAGCTTGTACAAAGGAAAAGTTGAGTGATCCGACCATCCGCTCATCAAAAGGCAGCAGGCTCCCTGTATGGGAAGCAGTCTGACTTTGTCGGCTGCTGTCTGGTCAGCCGAGCTGACTAACTGAGTGATAGCTCCTTTGTAGTGATAGCATTTTGTCTCAGAACTCTCTGGCTCCTGACAAAGTAAATTTGGGCTTTTGAAGTTAGTTAACGTATGCTCATATGCTTCTGCCTTTCTAGCTCCCCCATCCCTCATCCCTGCGCTCCTTTATTCCACTTGCTTGGCCTATATGCTTGACTTTTCACTGCTCTCTGCAGACTCAGGCTCCCACAGCAGGATCTGAGAACAGATCCTCAATCTGCACACAAGAAGAGGAGCTCTGCCATCTGAAACTTGTCAGCAACATCTTCACAGCAACAGAAACACAGCAGCTAATGCTTCCTTGCATTGTTCTCCAACCAGACAACACAAAATCCCATTGTCTTGGCTTTAATTGTGCCTCTTCTGTCTGCTGGTTGGTTACACAACAGGGCAGAGTGGCATACCTGAGGGAAGTATACCTCCACAAAGTGAATACACTGCTTACAGGGGCAGCAAAGAAGCCCTGTAGAGTCAATTACACATAAAGTGTGGATTGTGCAATGGATAGAGGATGAGAGGAGAAACGACGAAGAGGAAGGGACTAGCAAGGAAGAGTAATAGAAAGAGCAAGGGGAGTAGTAGGAGGAATGGAAGAAAGGAGAAAATAAATGAAATGCACTGGCAAAAGCAAAAAGTTGAAGGGTATGAGGAGGTCAGTTTTGGGGAGAAGAAAAACAGAATGGAGTAAAGGTATAATGCAGAAGAAAGGTTGAGAGCTGCAGGCTGATCAGTATGGTGTTGCAGTGCCCCCAGTCAAGGCACGTAACAATCTGACTAGCTTATATTAGTTAAATGGGTGCAGCCCTGAGAGCCCCACAGGCGGTAACATGAGACTTCTAACAGCTGACGTCTATTTTCCCTCAAGCATTGTCAAAAGGCAACAAAGGCTTTCTTTAATGTTATATCTACCTGTCATGTCAGCTATCTCAGTCTGTCTTTCTCTCTGTCTTTCTCACCCTTTTACTCTTTGACCTTCTGACCCTGCCTCTTTTCTTTTCTTTTTTTTTTTTTTTTTNTTTTTTTTTTTTTTTTTTAATATTTATAACCCATAACCTTGCCTTCTCTTTTGTTTCTCCTAATACCTCCCCTCCCCAATAGCATGGTAATGTTCTCAGAAATTACAGTGAGGTAAACAGAGCAGGGTGTCGAAATGAAATAACAGCTATAGGGCTGTCAGATCTAGCAAGGGGGCCATCCGTCAGAAGGAAATGACACATCAGCTGACACACACACACACACACACACACACACACACACACACACTCACACTCAGACACAGTCGGATTCCTCCTGTCCTCCTGGTGGCAAGGTGAAGGAATTATGCTCATCAAAGGCTCAGCACAGCCTGGAGCCTTTCCATTAACCTTCTACAACACTGCTCAATGGTGATGGGACATTACTGCCATCACACATATACACACACACACATACACACACACGCACAAACATATATTCATAGATGGACACATATACATACATGCCATGTATGCATCCACATATAACTTAAATGAAATACACACAAAGATAAATAGTCCATACACAGATGTGGCATTATATATTTTCAATTGTATAATGACACAGTGTTAGGATACGTTGAGACATACACGCACACACATATACACACACACACCTCAATTACAGTTTCATTTGTAGGCTGACAGTAGAGCATGTGTGAAGGCTGACATTAAAGAAAATTAAATCTCCTTGTGGAATGGCCCAGCCCATCTCACTTCCCATCAAAACCGCTCTCATTTCAACTCCTCCTGTAACCTTCTCATCTAGGTATTTAGGGCTTTGTGAAGCGGAACGTCATCAAAGAGGAAACTTAGCGAGGTGGCCGTGCATAGTAGAGGCCTCCCCGTGATAATCCTTCTGCTAACGGAGCCCTCTTCTATTAGCCCATGCACACAGAGTTATATTACAGCTACACATTTTGTCACACACACACACTGACATGAACTAGAAGGCAAGTACTTTTATGGAAATACACATACACACATGCACTCTGGTATGATTGGCTTAGCCCAGCTAGAGAGTCAGTCAGTTAACTCTTTGATCCAGACCTCCTGTCAGCATTGGAAGACGAAGCCTATTTGACATAATCCTGAAAAACATCACCTCGCATCACCAGTGAAACTCAAAGCAAAGCACAGCTGCGGTGCCACAGACCAAAGGAACTTAGCAGGAGAGTGACATGCGTATAGTAGGTTTGTACAGATAGATTTAATTAAGCCCCATTCACTGCCAAATCCTGCCTTATACAAACTCTTGCGAACTCTTCCTCACTCTTTCTAATGTACATGAATGTGACAAACCTGCAGAAGAAGGAGGAGTTTATTTGCTTTGAAGTTAGTAATTGAGTTCCTGGTTAAAGGTTTTCCTGCTTTTGCATCGGCATCCCATAGGCTTTAATCAGATCAAACATGTCCTGTCAGATAAGACAGCTAATTAATCAGGGGAAGAACCAGTTTTCTCCTTTGACAGATGCAGAGCTGGAGGAAGGACGCTGGTGGAGGCACTTCCTCTCTTGCTTCTCTTCCTCCTCTGTCAATAGACAGCAAAACAAGACAGGGTGAAACAGTGTTGCCTCTGGCAAAGAACAGATTGTGTATAAAGGATTCTCAAAGACAATTTGAATGTAAGATGCAACTGAAATATCTCCACCACCCCCTACTGAGAAACAGACAGACTGTTGTATTGAAGCTGCTGTATGCAGTACAGTATGTGTGTAAAATAGATCACTGACGTCTCAGATTAACCAGTTAGTCTTTTCCAGTCTGGTTGAGGTGTTAAATGAGCTCAGTTCAACTGGATAGAACTCATAATTTGGTAAAAACGGGAGAAAATTAGTATTGGATGGTTATATATCCCAGTGCTTCCCATTTATACAATCCATTGGTGGTCCATGAACATACCACAGCACTCCTGAAGTGGTGGAATTAGCGTCTTTCTTTGCAGTTTATATCTCTTTATATTTCTATAGACTGTATCTCACTCAGGTCTTATTTTTATGTTATTCTTACCTACCATACCAATTAATACAAATCATTACCTGTTGATTAAGTATACTTTTCAATGGCCCTTCACTACCCACATTATTCATCTGAAGTTGTCCACAGGTTGATGTAGGCTGGTACTGTTGTTTTTAGAATGAGTTATTTCTGATTCATTTCATCCAAGATTTGAATTAAAGTGTAATTCGAAATGGAATATTTTATTCTTGTTTTTTTCTTTTTTTTTCTTTTCTTTTTTTCTTTTACTTCTTGTTTTTTAAACGTGCAATAAATAAATAGAAAAAATGAAAAAATAAATGAACAATGGGTCTTTTTCATGACATTTACACTCAGGGTGCTGAGAGATCTGACCCTCTCTCTTCTTCAAATGACTGTGATTTTTAGGGTGGATGTAATACTCATCTTCTCCTCTCTAAAAATTTCCACCACACATTATAGTTGACTTTCCAAAATCCCACTTTTATTATGAAGATTTAACCAGGATGGCACTGGTTGCAGTTGGACAAAGGGTGAGAGATGTGGATGTTGAATGAGTGGGAGATGTGAGCTAATGAGAGCTGGTAGCAGGCCAGACTGGCTGACAGCCTGATTGGATAGTTTACTTGTTGTTTGAGTGGATGGATGGATGGATTGAATTGTTTGTGATACATTAGAATGTATTAACAAGGATACACTAATATAAGGACACATAATTTGTGAGGATGCATGATTTATGGTTGCATGATTTATTTAGAGGATGGATCGGTGGCAGGCACATTGGATATTTGGCTCTTTTGGTGGCTGGTTAATTTAGAGACTGATTCAAATGATGGATGAGTGGTTAACTAAATGTCTCACATGCTGCCTAGCTTAGCGACTGATTGGCTGGCTGGCCGGCTGGCTGATTCCAGCTGTTCTACTGTAGAGATCACTGGGCCCTCTGCCTACCTCAGGCTCAGCCCACCACCAGCTGTGCAGCTTCATCTTGCTAGCAGCAGCCCCTGGGCACTACACAGCAAACACTGATACAAACTGCACACTACATGCCCCCCCCACCACACCCACCACCTACCCCAAGCACACTGTAAATCTTATGAATCTTGAAGCACTTACAATCTGTTGAAAAAGAAACACACCTAAAAGGCTCAATTGAAACTGCAGTAAATACAGACTTGTGCTGACACATTTAAGTGCTGCGGTAAATACTGTTCCATTCACACAAATCCATAACACAGTCTTGCTCTCTTCCATATATGCACACATATGGACAGATTGACAGTGACATATTAACATATTGCATGTGAGCAGATGAATATCAGTGAGGCCAGACATCATGCAAGTTCATCCAGTTTCATTGTATTGTTGACAGCTTTGCTAACACTAAATCAATGAATATTTTACAATTTCCATGACTGATGGTGATACATTTCTCTTTTCCCTTCTCTCCTCTTCTCCCCTCATCCCACTCTCTCCCTTCCACCCTCTGTCTGGGTCTCCTCCACCCTGCTCTTCTACCTTGTGGCCTACAGCAACAGGAGCAAGACCCTACCAACCTGTACATCTCCAACCTGCCAGTATCTATGGATGAGCAGGAGCTGGAGAACATGCTGAAGCCCCTGGGTCACGTTATCTCTACAAGGATACTGAGGGATGCCAACGGGGTCAGTAGAGGAGTCGGCTTTGCCAGGTACATCATGATAATGATAATATGACAGTGCTGCTGCCATTGATTAACAATTGAAATGATGAACGTACACTAAATGTCGACCACAGATAATTATTTGAAATGCAGTTTGACACACACAGACTGATACATGTGAGCACAGACATGTCTGTGAATCAATGCTTGGTCATGTATGTGTTCACACACGTGGATTCATACATTTACACTCTTGTCCATAGGAGGTATAATTGTGGCTGTATTTCCAGCAACAAACTTATCACTGGACTGTTTATTGCTTTTTAACTTAGAAAAGTTTCCACTTCAGCTTGTTAATCCCCCAAAGTCATAAATTGCTCTGTCCTTGTCCTTGCCAGCAGCCACCAGGCTCTCATTCCTCTCCACACATTACTCCCTTGTTTACCCAGAGGAGGCCAGTGACGGCTACAGAAGCGCTATCTTGCAGGGATTTTTCTTAATCACCTGCTCTGGCTGCCCTCCTATTCCCTGCTCTATTATCGGAGGTTAGAGCAGGACAGACAGGCACAAACACACATATATACAATCATATACTGGCAGTCACACCCATACATGAGCATAGATACATACCCTATATGCACATGCACACAGGCCTGTCCAAACACAACACACCCATTAAAAAACAGGCACACACGTACACAGACAGACAGGTAAGCAGCTTCCTGCAGACCAGCAAGCAGAGCACGGCAACAACCTGCCACAGGCCACCTGTTCAAGCAGCCTCAGTGGAAGGAGAAGAAGATATGATGGAAAGGGAGAGAAAGTGAAACAGCAAGAGCATGAAACAATGGCCAGGGAAAAAGAACTAATCATATAGGTTATTAAAAAGGAGGTGATGGGAAGGGGAAGACAGTGTGAGATGGATATAGATTGAGGGATAGGATAGGTGAAAAGAGGCAGTGGGGGAGGAGAGGAGATTGTGGGACGTGAGTGAGAGAGAGTTTGCGGTAGGCAAAGAGAAACATCAAAAATAAAGCAAGGCATGGAAGATGCATTTATTAATGTAATGAATGAGAAACAAAGGTGGGTGGCAGTAAGAAGCACCATTTTTGGACAAAGACAATGGAAAACTAGTGTATTTTATGAAGCATAAGGTCCTGTTAGCTATGTCAACAGACAGACACACACGGGATGGTAGTGCTGAGGGTATGGCCATGAGGGGCATTAGAGAGAGTAAACTGAGCTAAGTGTTTGTGGGCTGATCCATTACTGTTATCAGAACCCATTACTCCAACCACAGCACTAATCATTGCAGACAGCAGCACCTGATGCCATTAACCAGCAGCAGCAAGAAAAGCCAGCCTGCCTCATTGACTGACTGGCTTACCAACCAGTTATAGATCCACCAGCTTCTCAAGCTGAGCGACTGACCCACAGACTGTATGGTTTGTTTACTTTGACTGCTTAACAACCTGTCTGCCTTATTTACTTCTCATCCACATACCTGATGTCTGTCTGTCTACCTTTCTGATTGTTTCAAAGACTGAAGAGGAGAAAGGGTGTTGATGAGACAGCAAACAGCGGATAGCCAGAAGGGCTATCCGAGGAGGATTGATAAAGAGAAAATAGAGAGAAGCAAAGAAAATGTATTTCCACTCAGATGATGACGGATTACAGTTTTCCTCAATGGCTTTGACAGAATCCTCAAATGAGAGTTGTTATCATCAAATCACTGAAAGTCTTCAACAATATACAGTATATTGGTCTATCTGATGGCTTTCACAAAGAATTCAAATCCAGTTGAAATAATGATGAATAGTGTTAGCCTTGTGATCAAAATACATTACAATTCGAATAAATTTCTAATAAATTTACATTGGGTAACCTCCTGGAAAATATCCATATTGTATTGTCAGTACTGCAAAAAAGAGAATTATTAACTGCTTCATTCTTGTGTTTAGTGCAGCCGATCAGTGCTGTCAAATTAGTTTACAAATCTGTTTGAGAAAATGTGCTTAAGAGAAAAACTAAGATGGACAGCAAAAACATTGAAAAGAATAATATCCAAAGAACATTTGCGTTAATAATAATGCAAGGTACAAAGACAACCTAAATCATCATTTCACAAGCGTGTAGTGGAGTTTGTAGTGAGGTGTTGGGCCTTGGAGATGAATGAAAGAGAGCAGGAGATGGGGGGGGAAGAGAGAGAGAGAGACGGAGAGAGAGAGAGAGAGCAAAGTTAGCTTCATTTTGTGCAGATTGTCCTTGGCACTGGGCCTCTTCCTAAAGTGAAAGCATGAGGAAAGAGTTATTGTTATGCCTGTAATTGTGTTAAAGTGCAAATGTATGTCTGAACAGGAAAGCTGTGTGTCTGTGTGTGTGCCCGTGTATGTGCACACACACACACACACACACACACACACACACAGTGTATATACAGCATGTAAACAGACATTGCTGATTGCTTGTGACTGAGTGCTAGCAATGGATTCAAGGCCAGTTGTCATGATTAGTGAACAGTTGAGTCACACTGGAGTTAAAAGAAGGCGAGAGGGAGAAAAGTGAATATAGGGTCAACAAGAGATAGATGACAAAGGGAAGTGTGAGAGATTATGTATTTGGAAGGTAGAGAGAAAGAGAAAGAGAGATAATGTAGGTAGGGTGGAGCAGAGAAACAAAAGGATGGACAGAGAGGGAAGGAAAAGAGGGCACGGAAAGTGAGAGAGATGAGCGGGGGAAAAAGCTAGGATAACAGTGAAAGATGGAGGAAATAACCAAGGTTGAAAGACAGAGAGGAATGAGAGAGATGTCAAAAAGAAGAGGTGCAGACGGGCTGGGAGTAAGATGGATGTGACGGAGAGAGCGATAAAAAACCTATGGTTAAAAAAAAGACCGATGAAGGCAGAGATAGGAGAAGGATGAGAGACAGAGGACAGAGGAGTGGGAGGGTGACAGACTGATATGATTATTCCAGGAGGTGAGAGCAGATAAAGCATGGAAATCTGAAAAGAAATGAATTCCGCACATTCCAGCAGCATATTACCATAAAGACAAAGCAATCACTCAAGCCTGCATTTAAAAACTGTCACGTTTTAATATGACTTCTTTTTACATATATCACAGATTCTGCGTGTGAGATACTGTATGTATGCTACAGTATGTACATATCTTATTTTCTCATTCTCTTTTTAATTTTGACTCCTTTTGTTCAGCAGATTTTAATACTGTTTTAATCAGTCTACTAACCTACATACTACAGTGTTATAAAGTTCTGTGTGTTTATGCACAAGGCCCAGAATAGACTTCACATTAACTACATATACATCACGTACGCACAATGGCTTCCACACATGTCCTGCATTCATTAGAATTGGTTCACATTGATTGTTTATACAAAGTAACTCTACACATTCGTAAGAACACCTTCAAAAACCATGGAGACAACAATGTCAACTTTTGTCAAGTGATGTCAGCAGCACAGCGACGGGAAAAAAGAAAGACCTACTTTCTGTTTTGTGTCTCAATTTTTTTTTTTTTTTAATGGCCTTAAACTACATTGTGGTTGTTGCTGTTGTTTCTTTCGCCTTCTTGACATAGATAAAATGCCGATCTCCTCAATTGTAGCCATCTTTATTTACACTGTTAAGAAAAATCTGGACTAGTTTTTTAAGATGTTTCAGTGCCAACCAGGATGATTTATGTTTAAGTTCTCACATTGCCCTCGAGTGGATAAAGTATTTAATCATCCAGTTTGATATAAAGTACGCAATAGAGTGTTAGCAACATGGCTCCTGTAGCCACAGTGTACACAATCTTATGTGTTTCTAAACGTCAAGTAAAATTGTGGCCCAAGGGTGTATGTTTTTTGATATGAGGGTATGTGTTTTTGATGTAATCGTAATTACCTAACACTATTATGTAATTGATCACATAACTTTATTGATATAAAATGCCATATGATGCTAGAGGTTAGGAGTTTGATTTAAGACAATCTGATAGTGTAACTTGCCCAAATCTCCACGCAATCCAGCAAAAGGATGAAAGAGGAGTATTTGCCTTTGTGTGTTGTGATGTGAGAGATCAGACCCCTCCTGCTGTTCAGCTCATCAACCTAAAGACAACATTTGATCCGGTGGCTGGAAATGGGGAGATGAGTCCATCAGTCTCCCTCGATGTCTCTGGCTTTCTCTCTTTTTTCTCCATCTCTTTTTCGCTCTCTCTGTCACTATAGAAATCAGAGTCAGCTACCCTTATTTGTACTTATATTTATCCTACCCTCTTATCTTCCTTCATGTACACCCCTACACCTCTGTTTCCTAGCCTCTCTCTCCTTCCTTTATTTTTTGTTTTTGTTAAGGATGAAGACTGCATAATAACCCTTTCTCCCCATGCTCTGAGTTTCATTATATGAACATCTGACTCATGCACACACTGACTTTTTGCCAGCAGCTGCACAGACTTTGGATATTCACATTGGACCTTTTTTGAATGAGCAAGAAGTTTATTAACCAAGAGGACACGGTTTAGTGACTCTTTATTGTGGTAAATTTGTCACCACTGACAGTATCCACCACATGTTCCAGACTGAAGCACTTCATTGCGAAATAAACCAGTGGAAACAAATGACATCCAGAAGAATGTTTTGAAATTCCTGCCTACATGAAACATATATTGAGCAATATTTATTTTTCATGTAAAAAGTTCTTTAAAAGTGTTTTTGTTACATTATATAGAGTCTACCAGTATTCTTGTTGATGCTACTTTTTGCTGGCAAAGATGTTTTAAAATATGCTAATGATTTATTGATTGAATTTTCAGCCATTTCCTTTGCAGAAATGTAAATAAAGTGTTTTTAAGCTAACCTCTTTACATCATTTTGTGTTACAGGATGGAGTCCACAGAGAAATGTGAAGTAGTGATACAGCATTTTAATGGAAAATACCTGAAAACCCCACCAGGCATTCCAGGTGAGTCTTTGCATCCCATCACACCTTCTCTTTCTTTCTTTCTTGCTTTCTTCCTTGGAGAATCATCACTTTTTCAATTGACAAACGTCCCTTCTAATTCAATTATGGTAATTATTTGTCTGAGGTTTGCTGGACAGCTTGATAGATTGTGTACACCGTTGTTTCTGACACCTGAAGCTAGCTGTCGTGACAACGGCTGAATAGATGATGTTACCTATAAGTCTGCTCCTCTCTTTCTCCCTGGTGGTGCTGCTGCAGACTGGGATTTCTTGGGCAGGAGGAAACTCTCTTAATATTCACACTCATGCCTCTGTGCTGTTCTTTGCAATCTACTTAAGAGCTTGCACTCTCGCCTCTTTCCTCTCCTGCTTTCTCTAGCCGTGTCCTCTCTGCTTCCTCTTTCTTTTCTGCAGTCACTCAAGACAGTGGAACAAGCTGGCCAAGGAGAGAACAGAGGCAGGCAAAACAGAGGAAATGAAAGAATGTCAGAAAACAAGACATAAATTTAGAGATGAGATTGTGCCTCGTTGTGTGTCAACACAGAAATTTATCTTTTTTTCATGTCCAAAGTGACCCTGACTTTCCCACAAGTTTAAAAAGAAAGGAGACAAAGCATCAGAGGTGTAGGAAAGAGAGCAAGGCACCAAGGGAGGAAGGGTGACTAGAGGTGGCAGGAAAAACAAAAGGGAGGAAAGGGAAAAAGATATTAAATAAAGAGTCAGAGGGAAAGGCCAGGACAAAGGGAGTCTGAAAGTGCTGCCTAAGCAGGTTTGGGGCCAGATGCTGCAGAGCTCAAAGCCCTCTGTGCATCCCAACAGGGCCTGCAATCCAGACAGGGTGATATCGAGGATATCTCCTTCACCCCATGGTAATTTTATGAATATTACTCAAAGCTCTATACACTGACACAGAAACAGGCTCATAAAGCTCTCTGCACTTTCCAGTAATATAGTAGAAAGACTGGATTTAGAATATCTTCATATATGCTCAGCCACTGCATAGCCAGCAGCCATTAAAGGCAAGGTGAGTGGTTATATTGAAGTTGAGCCGTAATAGGAAACCTTTAAAGCTATAATATCAGGCTGACCTTCCCCTTTAAGGGGCTATCTCCAAGCCTCTCAGGCTTTATTATTGTTAATGGATTGTTCAGGCCAGAGCTAAGCATGGAGATTTACTGCCTTGATCTATGAAATCTTTCTGTGGAATTAAGAATGGTGAAGTTTACAAGGCCTGCTCCAATCATGTTCCATTCTTACGAGTCCATGAAATCTCCCTTTTTCCTTGTTGTATGTCTGTAATGTACCCACAAGTCTGATCCTATGATTGTTGCTTGTGATTTGAGATAATGACACTGCCGTCATTCATTTAGGTGTGTACGCTGATTCTGAAATAAGCTCTCACTTATGTATTAGGTCTTTTAATGAATGCTAATGAATCTGTGTCTTTGTGTTTGTTTGTTTTGCTACTTTCTCTATAGTTCTGAACTTGTTTGAAACACCGTTGAAGAGGTGCTGGGTTTTTTTTTGTTTTTTTTTCCTCACTTTGACATTGTCCATGTTGACTGTTGAATGGAGATCTGTGGACATTCCTCTGTTATCAAACTCAGACGTTCTTCTGTGGAGGTCCCCAGGGTTTTTCCTGCACCTCACAGAGGCAGCATGTAGCCGTTTTTGGATGTGTGTTTGTGTGTCTGTGTCTAAATGTTGCTGTAAGGTGCTCACTACATTTTTTCTTTGTTTCTGCATGTTCCTCATGCATACAGGCATATTTATTTTTGTGCATTTTAAAGTGTGTGCACATACAAACTGTATTTTTGTGTGTTGACAGGGATTGTGAGAGAGAGAGAGAGAGAGAGAGAGAGAGAGAGAGAGAGAATGTATGTGTCATGTTGGTGGTATTTCCCCAGAGCCCCCTTTGCTATGCAGGGCAGCTTCTTCATCCATCCTGCTTTGACAGCTCAGCGGCACCCCCAAGGGGGGCCCCGCCACACACACAACACAGCAGGAGCTAGTGGTGTGCGTGCGTATGTGTGTGCATGAGCTTGTGTGACAGCCATGACGACGACACTGTGTGAGCGTTGACACATTATTTATACATATGCACACACTACCACATAAGCACAAATATAGTCATGCAGCAGTAGCTTTGACCTGAAAGGAATGTCAACATCCATATAATGCTAATGAGATCCCGTTTTCCACCATTTAGTCTTTGGAACACGCACACACACACACACACACACACCACGCATGCTTTACAGTGTGCCAGGCTTACTCCATAACCTCCCCACACCCCATATCTGACAGGCTTCTGCACTGCCAGATTAGCCACTCAGTCACACTGCATCAGGAAATGTGTGTGTGTGTGTGTGTGTGTGTGTGTGTGTATGTGTGATCACCGCATCGAGTGGAGAGTGGGGTGTGTGTGTGTGTGTGTGTGTGTGTGTGTGTGTGTGTGTGTGTGTGTNGGGGGGGGGTCTGGTTATAGCTTCCCCCTTTAACTCAGGTGGCCAATACAAAAGGATATTGTGTTGTAACCTTGCTGTCCCATAGAGGAAGTAAATATCTGGATGTCAGGTGCCAGGTCATCTGCTAAATTCAAGTGACCATGAGAAAATAAACAACAAGGAAGTCACCATATGAGGGGAAGTTAGCTCTGAGGTAGAGATAAGCCAGGCACAGGGTGATGTGGCAAAGAGAGGGAACTTGAGAGGATTGCTGAGACACTAACAGATGGCAGCTAATAGCAGTATAGACAGCTTCCATACACTTCCTGTTTAAACTGTAATATAATAACATCTAACTTCCCTGTGATTACAAGAAATATTGAGTTGATATACAGTGTGGGAGATGATAACAGATGGTGGCTAATGACACTTAAACAACCTCCATATACTTACTATTTACATTTTAATGAAATCACATGTAATTTACTAGTGATTACGTTGGGTATTGAGGTGATACAGTATTTTGTCTCATGCATATTCTCCCATTATTCAAAGTTAGCATGAGTATGAGGTATTGCTTATATCTTTATCCACATTATTCAATCTGTATTTTTAGTAATCAGAACTGACTTAATTACTTTTAAAAGAACCATAAATATGACATATATTGCATAAGCGATAAAGCACGCCCTCCCTAAAAGTTCTTGGCCAGAACTTGATCTGCATATTGGTCCAGGTATTCCAGCTGGATCTCTCTAGACAAGATGCTCACGCATCTAATCAGCTATCCAAGTCAGGTTTGTTTGCTGATATGAGATGTGGACAGCAGTCATCCAACAAGCCAGTCACTGAGGCCTGCTCCACCTGCTCTGCTCTGCCCCCGTGTCTGATTCTGAGTCAGAGAGAGGGACATGATCGATAGCCCTGATGGAGGACTACAGCTGTTTAGCTATTCTGTGCAATGCGGCAGCCCTTCTCCCTGTTGCTATTCTCGGTCATGAGCATGCATACACAAAATGAGCATCTACACAAACGGACACTCACACATGTGTTGTGTGCATGTATACTCATTCAGTAGGTACATGCACACGGATTCATTGGCGCATAATGACATACATACAGTGCATGTGCGCGTGCATGACGTAGGTTACATAGAGAGACTCATACACTCGTATGCATATACATACACGCAGTTACTCCTTTCTGAGAAATGATCAATTTTATAGTGGTAGATGAGAAAATAGCAATATCCTTGTTTTTCAGTGGATGTGGATTCACTCAATACATGAAATAAATAGAATTTATGAAATGTGACAACAGCAATAAACCATACTGAAGTGAGACCAACAGGGATGCTGTATGATTTACACTGCAACCTGAGCAGCGGGAAAGTCAAAGGAAGAACTGATAAAAAGTGATTTAATCCGCCAGCTCCACTGAGCCTCTGATTAAAGCCCTTCATCCCACAATGCATTAAACAGGTTACAGATGACACTATGGTAAATGTAATTCGAACCAGAGATACATTAGCCATTGTTTGGTTTTGGCAGGTGAGTAATCTCATGTACAACCCATATTGTGTTTCAGCAGTGGCAGGAAGGAAATTGATAATATTTGATAAAACTGTATGTACTGTGTGGCTCAGTTGCATTGCTGCTCTTTGCTCAGTTTAATTTGATTTCATTGTCAACAATCAAACAACAGCTAAGTAAACAGGAGGTGTGTGTATTCGTTCTGACGAGGTAGATAGAAGTAATGTTGAGCTTTGCCAAGTGACAACACCAGACTGTGAAGAATCTGGCATTGTAGCTGTACTAGCAGAGATTCAGACCAGTCTGAATGTGCAGTATTGTGTAAAATCACAGCTTCTTCCTGTTCACTTCCGTTGTTGCCTGCTCCTCTCTCCTGCTGCCAATATGGCAGCAAAGTTGCAAGTCGGCTCCAATTGTCCAATAGATGCTGGATAAATAATGAAAACCACATCAGGAAGCAGCCACAGTGGCCCTGGGGATGGAACCAAACGGAAACATGCAATATGTACAAGCTTTCCTGCTTTGTTTTTTTCATAGTAGTCTGCTGTTTCTCTCTCTCTTAATCTCTTTTTCTTTGGGAACCGCAGGGTCTGTCTCTGTCTGTCCTCGCTCACACTCTCTCTGTCAGCTTCAAAGTACTGTCTGTACAAAAACTTTGACTGAGGCCCACAGCAAAAGCCCTGTCCCTAAAGGACACATGCAGGAAACAGCAATACTATCCCATGTAAAGTGTTTGCATTTGAAAAATCCCGGCCTAGTTCCCAGTTTTCTGATTTACTTGTAAATCCAGGGATCCAGATGACGCCCAGGCTTTTGTTGAACCTCAATAGCTCCACAGCTTATACCAGACAAAGTTCAAAGGGGCCACCCTTTGGCAAACTTCCCCTTCAACAAAACACAGCACAGACCAAAAATGCAGTCCTGTACCCCAAGTGTTGGCCCAAGTACACATCCCACCATTATTTGCAGAACATAAGACCTGTGCCAATGAAGATGGGGGGGAGAGTGGGGGAGTTGTTGCAGAAAAAATTCCTCCTTGTTGGCATCTTCACCAAGGCAACAGTGCCAAGGTAGCACAGACAGCCCACGATATTAAAACGTCCCTTGCTGAATTAAGGCAAGTCCCAAATCACTTGGTAAGTCACAAAAAGCCTTTCTGAAACTGTCAGTCATACTTGAGTAATCCATGTTAATTTCTGAAATCCCTCCCACATTCCCTTGGCTAATAACTGGTCTGTCAGCGAGCCCATTTCTCTCCCCTATGGCGTGTAGATTTAACACGCAGCCAAGTAGGTTTGTGGCTTGGCTGTCAGATTGTTTCAGACACAGCTGCCTCTCTAAGTACACAGAGGCACTTTTTCCCACGATGCGTGCGTTGTTGCGTTGTCTGTGGGTGCTTTTCTGTGATTCATTTATATGAAATATTTTACTTCCATGTTTTTGACAGAAACAAAAGATCGAATCCATTATGTATTGATAATTCATTTACTGCTGCTCATCTTGCAGAGACGGGCCGTCACCCACTGTAAACTAGCCATATCTTTTTTCTTTGTGATCCACAATGACAATCAGACAGCTTTTCAATACACTGCCATGGGTAAGAATTGGCCTCCAAACCTCCCTTTCAAATGCACTTTTAATAAGGATATTGCATCATAATAAAATCTGTGAACCTTCCTCCCCACCCCCTGATTGCGCCCGTCTGTCATTAGAGCCAGGACACACAGGAAGTCCCCAGTAAATCAGACAGCTTCCTGAAAAAAGGATCAATTTCCCTCAATGCACTTTCTCATTATAACCTTATCTCGCCCACAGACAATAATCTGGATTTGTCACGCTTTGTTTGTTTTGCTACTGAACTGTATCAATCATAAGCAAAGCCAAGCCAACTGTTAGCATGGAGAGCAGAGAGGAAAGAGGAGCTACTGGTGAGCAAATCTGTCGCTGAAATATGAAGTATTCACCTGCTGCAGTCCCCTTCCACAGAAAATAATATAAGCCCTTTGATTGGCTTCAAAGTTTGTTTAGGAAGAGGAGAGGAGCTCTGGATCCTGGAGGGCTTTTAGGCAGGAACAATTGACTTTGCTCTCCACTCAACCGCATCTAATGTGGAGAGAGAGGGAGAGAGAATAAATGACAGTTACCTCAAGAAAAAGATACATAGCAGAGAGAGAGAGTAATAGGGAGAAATATAGTTGGAGTTGGAAAGAAATAGATTGGGAGCTGAGGAACTGTGACAGAAATAAGAGAGGGAGATAAAAGGGAACAGATGGAAAAGGGCAGATAGGGGAGGAAGATGAGAGGTGGAATAGAGAAGGAGCAAGAGAGCAGAAGAGAGAGGAGTGAACATTGGATCAATCCTTGCTTTTGGAAGGTTAAATTTGAGTAAAGTTTGGGTTGCATCATCTGCAGCAGAGAAGATGAAAGGACGGCATTGACTGTTTGACCGTTTCCTGAGCTTGACCCCCGAGACCCCAGCCCAGCTGTCCAGCATTTCCACCCCCCTCTATTTTTCTCCATCTCAGCCTTCTCACATCTCTCCCCGCTCTTTTGTTGCTCTTGCTCTCACCTATCCCGCCCTCTCTTATCTTCTCTGCCGCCACTGTCTTTCATCCCTCGCTTTCTGCGAACATCCTCCCTCCTCTGTGCCGCTTGTTTCTCCCTCTCCGCTCTCTAGTCTACACATTACACACATTCCAGCTCATCCCTCCCTCGTGCTCAGCTATGTTACTGAGTTGAGTGCGTAATGTGAGCAAAATAAGCATCTTTGGTATCTTTGGCTGCTCTTAGTTATAAAGAGCACTTTCTTTCTTGTTCTTTCTCTGACATGTTCTCAGTCTGTTTCATTGGTGAAATGGATTCACTCTTGGTGTGAATAGTTTGCACTTTGTTGACTTTCTTTTTTTTTTTTTTTTTTTNTTTTTTTTTTTTTTTTTTTTTCATTGAAGCAGGGCCCATGAAAGGCCCATAAATTTAGAAATGAAGGGACAAAACATACACCACTTAGTGGAAATGCTCTTTTTCTGAGTTTCCATCACTGAAAATGTTCCTGCATGAATGTGACTGTTGTCCACTGTGGGCCACTTTAAGCTATTGTGGGCCTGTGACAGGGCAGTGATTTTCTGTTCGTTAAAGGCAAAACAAAAAAAGGGCAGAAACCAACTGAGAACGCAGCCTGAAGCAGTGCTAAATGTTTGCAATGTGTAGCCATCAGTAGAATAAAACACCAACCAAAAAAAAAACAACTGTTTCAATAAAAAAATAACCCAGCCAAACTTTTTAAAATGAATTTACAACAGCTGAGCAGCACAAAATAAACTGGTTGAAGAAAGAGAGGAGAAAAGATCTCCATCTGCTGTGAAGGAAGTTTCCACAAGTAGGTGGGAAATGCAGGACTGTGACTTAAAATAGTGCAAATGTAAAATTAAATTGGGAGTGAAGAGCACTGAAGGTACTTGTGAAAATCCCATCACATCAGCTTATGTTGTTATCCTGCTGTGCAGTCAAGTTTAGCAATTTTTAATCAGCAAAGTTATTCTTATTTCTGTTATACATGCTTACACCTGGTGTAGATTCTAGCTAGTACAGCCACACTGGGGGACCAATTGTTGGTTCAGTGTCTTGCACCTTAACTGTAGCTACCAAGTGATTAAGTGTTTGCACCTTATTTTCTCCTTAACTTTTCCTCAAGCAGATAATGAATCACACCATAAATTAACAGTCATAAATAAAATTACCTAGGCTTTTCTTTTTCATTTTTTGCCATTTTCTATTCCCTATTCCAAAGAAACAAGGATTACAACGTACATGTTTTCTCTGCAGATCTCCAGATTCCAGGTAGTGTAGGAGCAGATTTTTGCTTGTAAAGAATAATGTTCAGCCTCCCTGCAGGTACAGTAGGTCAATGAGCTCACAGCCTTTTGGCCAGCCTGTCTGTCCTAAAATGAAGATTAAGTTTGCTAAGGAGGATAATCATGGTCCAGAGTTTCTGTGGTATGTAAGCATTTCAGCAGACGTGCTTTCTGTGGTTTTCTAGTCTGATCCTCCCTCTCACCCACACCATTTATTACATTATAGAGTATCAAAAAACATGCAAATAGATAAGTTAAAGTTCCTTTTTTCCACCTATTAAGCCTGTGGTGTTAAGATAAGGATTATATGGTTAGTGTGTGTTAAGATTTGAATCTAAAGTGCATACATACGCATTTAGCCAGCTCATCTGACTGGCTAAAGTTGACCTCAAGAGTGTATCCTGTGAGTGTGTATTTTAGTGCGTCAGGGAAGCAGGAAAATAGCAGGCATCAGTTACAGCCTGACCACGTCACTGTCACCGTCCCACGACACAGAGGGCAGCGAGATAAATCTACCCGCTGCCCCGAAAATAGAGCTTGGGCCTTCATTAGAACAGGACGCAGGCTGTGTGGGAACAAGCAGAGGTCACTGTGGTCAGCAAAGTTATTTTTGTAACGCCATCGGACCTCCAGCAGTAGATGCCTATTCATTCATCCGACTGCATGCCAGCAGGCTAGGGGACACATCGACACACACACACACACGCACACCAGAAAAATACCAGAAATGCATATACACCTACAGGCTCTGCCAATAGACAGTCGGAGTGGGCTGCCTCCCATTTGGTGAGTGATGGCGCCTGAGTGTGTTTCATCACCTGGCACATTTGTGATTATTTCTATGAATATACATGCAGTTTTATAAGCTGACGCGTGACTGACCTCATGTCTCTGTCACACTCCGTCTCCCCCCCCCTCCTGGCTGGTAGTACAGTACATCGTAGAATTTGGGTAGCATGTCTGGTTTATTTCTGGTGCTTTCCCTCAGCTTGTAGCTTGGAGTGTGTGATTTCATCGCAGACATGAACGCACACTTTGGCCACAGCAAAAACACAGACGACATAAAAAATGGAAAACATTCAGACAGAATGATTTCTTACAGTCTTTTTCCTATGTGGTTTGAGAATCTCTTGCTATCTCTTTCTGTCTTTCTTCCTCTGTAAACACACACACACACACACACACACACACACACACACACACACACCTACACAAATGCACCCACATCAATAGCCCATTAGGACTGTGTTGCTTTCATTACCTCTAGCTTGGCCCTGAGATAGCCTTCAGAGTGGCGCACAACAGAGCAGAGTTGGCCAGGATTGCAGTATATATAGAGAGAAGTCTGGTAATTGCCAGCTCTGTTCTCTCTATCCTGTGCGTCAGGTGGAAAGTATGAATCTATGATATCTTGGGACCACCCCTGCTGCGCTGCATCGCATCTCGCTGGAACTGTCTGTCCCCCCACTGGGCACAAGTAATAGGGGGAAAACAGTGAGCTTAACAGCCTCAGAGACTCCAAACGCTGCCACTCTAACAATACAGTGTCATGGGAAAAAAAAAAAAAAAAATCAGACAACCCTCTCTAGCAGCAGAGAGGCACCAAAAGATATATCCTTCTTAGAAGTCTCACTCTTTATGTCTTGCTTGCTACACGGCAGTGAATCCTGTGTGAAAGTGTAGCCTCCTTGTCAAAAAAGGAATTTTGGATGTTAAAAAAAAAATGTTTCAGTCACCAAAAGGTGCAAAAAAGGGTCAGGAAAAAACATCTGAGAGGTCATTTTATTTCTTTATTTGAGGTTACTTTTAGTTATGATAATAAATTGCATTTGTATAGGATTTTACAGGAAAAAACACAACCTAGTAGCACATTGAGGAATAAAGAATGATGGAAAATGCTCCCAAAAAATGTGATTAGGTGACATTATTAGCTTAATTGTACTATTGCTGCTGCTACTCAATAGATGCCTGATCTGTAACTTGTGCTGATGTTAAATGAAAAGTTAAGTTTTTAATTTTTCCATATTACAATGCACATACTATAATTTGGGCAGTGTGTGACTTAAAGGATCATACTGGAGGTTTTGCATGATTTAGCCCATTAACCACAAGCTGTGTATACACCGCAGACCATTTTCAAAAGCATACCATAAATTCTTAGATTAATTGGTTTCCCTCCTGGCAGCCTTCCTTGTCTCCATTAATTCCAGCCTGCCAAGAAGTGCAACGTGCAGAGACTTGAGACTTGATTGAGATAGGTAATCCATCACATTTTCACCTCTGATTTTTTGGTTATGTTTGGTTATGGTTATTACTAATATGTTAATGGAAAGTACGGGCCTTACTGAAAACTCTTCTGAAGGTGCCTTCAAAGACGCTGGTGAGGACCAAGATTTATAAACCAGTGGCTGGAAAGCATTTCATTTGCAAGCTATGCTACCTGATAACGAAACCCAAAAGTCAAACAACGAGTAAACATGGATATGAGAAACCTGGTGGAGCAGCTATTCTGTTCTGTTCTGTTCTATTTTGCACTATGTTGACTTATTTGTCTTTTGTAAGCCTTTAGTTGAACTTACTTGCAATAGAGTTGTGTGGAATACTTCTTTGAATTGGTGGCCTTTACTAGTATGTAGCATTTGTTGCATTGTTGACTTATTGGCCTTTTTGCTGCAGCAGTCTTCTCGATTTCACTGATGTAGTCATCATAATACAACCAGTAAGTTTTCCCATTCACTAGGCCTGTCCTCCTACACACTCACACACACACAAACACTTATGAATTACCTTGAGCAAGTCATATCTATTTTTTAGCTCGAGACGTAATCTTGCCACAGATGCATCCAGATCAATTTTTCAGGATGTCTTATTTGTGGAACGACTCGGTGCAGTGGGGGTGAGTGCAGGAGGGAGGTTGGGGACGCAGTCCGGGTGTATCCAATTTCAGGCTGCAAAGCAAATGGCCTTGGAGATCAAGGATTATACAGCAGATTTCTAAGTCGAGCTGATATTGATTCACTGTGCCCCTAGTGAACTCCAGGCCATACCTTAGCTTTTAAAAACTGCTGCCTTAATGGCCCACATTCTCACTATCCCCCCTTGATCTAAGACAGCACCAGTTGACCCTTTTAAAGGATTATGACCTCAATTGTGCATGTTTGAGCTGAAAATACACTAATGTTATGTTACTGACAACCATTTCCCAAAATATACTACTTTAGGGTAAATTTTATTTATTTTTTTTCCTACCTTCCAGACTGACATTGCTTTCAGTTCATTCCAGTACTCTATAAAAACCAACATGTAGAGACATTAAACATTTGAGATACATAATCCATCAGAGTGAACAAGATGTCTATAAGGCTTTTTTGCCGGAGTATCTTCATTTAACCGATCCAACCTGGAGCTGCACGGAAGACGATGTATTTCTCCAGCAGGAAATACAATACATTCCCAGGAGAAGACGGCTTTTACCGAGAAATTAAAATGGTCATGCTTTCTACAATCGTGCATAAGTGTTAGCAGGCAGAACGTTGAATTTTAAGGTGGTTGTATCACCTGAACATTTGATTTTGAAAGATAAGGGGATTTGAAAAAATAACAAAAAATATGGTTTCATGTTTTGGAAATTGGTTGTCAGTAGCATAACATGTATGCTGGTTATATATATTGAGCTCAAACTTGCACGATCATCAGTATGATCCTTTAAGTGTGGCCTTTTGTTTTGTTTGTCATTTCTGGGGATATACTGTACTCTGGTGTTTAAGAAGTAATTCTTCCAAAAAAAAAAAAAANTTTTTTTTCCCCCCCCCATTTTGCCTCTAATCTCCCAGTGGAAATCTCATGTGGTGAAACAATAACAAACATTCTCTTAGAGATGGCGCACAGCATGACAACAAATAAATATGATGATAAATATGTTCAACACTTAGACAAAGATGATCCCAACAGTTAGATACAAGGTAGTGTCAACATGTCTGATAAAGAAAAAAGACATCTTAGAAATTAAATAATGGCTTATTAAGTAAAACAGTTCAAGCAATCAGACAAAGATGAGAGCTGATTCATGTAGCCCATTTTTCATTTTTCATTTTATTAATAATTCATTCTTCATTCCAATCAAAGCCATGTCTGAAAGTCTGATCATGCTGACCTTTGGATCATGCTGCACTTTTTTAAACTTCCTAACTCAGAAAGCCTGTTCCTGTATAATGGAAATGTCTTTCCAATGCATTGGTTTTCTGCACCAAATCACACAGCTACAGCAACTTTTCATCAAAGTTGAATCAGGAAAAAGGCCTGGCGCTTTGATTCATGTGTTGCAGTCAGAGGGAGTGGGCTTCATCTGAGATGCAGGGAAGATACAGAACTTGGATAACATCTTATTTGCTCACAATTGTTGAAATTTTTTATTTCAACACTTACCTGGTGGTTTTGCATTTACGTTACTGCCAACCATTTTCCAAAACAAAAGCCCATGCCTGAGTTTTTGTGTTATTTTGCCAAATCCCCTAATCTTTTAGAATCAAATATTCAGGTGATAACACGCCCACCATAAAATTCAAAGTCTCTCTTGTTAACACCTATGCATGATTGTAGAAGGCATGATCACTTTAATTTCTCTGTAAAAGTAGAAACACAGAACAGAAAAGAGACTATTCCCTGGTGGAGAAATGTATTTTCTTCAGTGTAGCTCCATGTTGGACCGGTTAAATTAAGTAACTTTGGCCAAAAATAATGACGGTGTAATTTGCTGTGATGGATTATATATCTCAAGCATGTTTCAAGTCTCTACAAGTTGATTTTTATAGCGTAATGGAATGAACTGAAACCAATGGCAGTCTGGAAGGTAGAAGAAACAATGCTAAAAATTCACCACTTCAGTAGCTTGTTTTGGAAAATGGTTGGCAATAGTGTAATGCGTGTGTGGGTTGTATTTATTAGCTTAAACATGCAAAATCACCAGTATGATCCTTTAAGTGGTTTTCAATGAAAAATCTGTGATCTAATTATCGAAACTATTAATTATTGAGCAAAGTTTTAGTTTACTGCCTTAGTTAACTTACATTGTTGCAAAAATTACATGTTTTATTTTCAAATAAATTTTGTCAAAAGGTTTTCACTGCAGTGTGCCTTTAATTAGGCTCTTAAAACTGCCTGGGAGAAAAATAGTGTAAGTGCTTTTATTGACACTGCTAAAGAAATACCGACAGTTTGCTTATTGTGCAAAGAAACATTGCAAGGCATACACTGCAAAGTGGACAATATATCTGTACTTTAAGCATTTGGAATTTAGGATATTTTTCACAGTTGGGCGATTCACTTCATTATGGCTGATTGGGAGAATAATTATCAGATATTTACATTTCTGTCATTAAGCCAATCCTCTTCTCTGTAAATTTTTCCCATGTTGGAGCGCTTCCACATTACAGCTGGTACTGATAAATTTCTGACCACCCAGATGCTGAATTTTTCCATAGAAACTTTATGTTTGAAATTCACATCCTTTACAGTTCTGTAGAGCAAATGCATAAATCACAAGCTTTTCCTTCAGTTCTAATATGTTTTGATGTGCTGTCTCATACTGAGCAGTACTCTTGGCACCCCTCTGTGACTTCATGTATTCCTTCTCCTTCATCAGTCTGAGGCACAGAATTAAAAGTTGTTGTCCTGCCATTTAGCCATCTGTTCTGCAACTTCCACATTTCTCTTCTGTTTTCTCTCACTGTGTCTTTATCTTTTTCTCAGACACACATACACACAGAGCACACATTATAAGCCAATGAAAACTGCATAGTCACATATTTGAAGTTTGATAATTGCTTTTGGAAAAACTGAGAAAAGGGAAAAGAACATTGCTTCAGAGTCTAATTATTCAACAATCCCCCCCCCCCNAAAAAAAAAAAAAAAAAAAATATATATATATATATAAGGAAAAGAAAGACAAGCAAAGGGAGCTGGAATGGGTGTTGGGATCTGGTTAACTCTTCAAATCGGCCCATTATGGGGTAAAATCAACAGTGGGGAATGTTACATGTGTGGTAGTGAGGGGAGAGCGTATCCAAATCCCCTCAGCTCGCCCAGCCATTACAAACAAGAGTGGATTAGGCAGCACACCCCTGCTGGGGCATTGAATGGATGAGAATAGGAGAAAAAGGGAGGCCGCTCCTCACCAGCATTATCTAAATAACAGGCCGGGGAATTCAATAAGTACCGGCCTCATCAGACCTCATCAGCTCCCCCAATTAAGCTGCACATCATGGCGGCTCGTGGGTTGNACCGGCCTCATCAGACCTCATCAGCTCCCCCAATTAAGCTGCACATCATGGCGGCTCGTGGGTTGGTTGCCCTTGGTGACAGATGAGACTTGCTGTGACAATTTTGCTTGCTTCTGCAGCAGAACGATGTTAACCTCCCATTCCTGACACTGTTGAAGTAAATGTGTGTGAGCGTGTGTGTGTGTGTTTGTGTGTGTGTCTGGAACAGGTGCTATAGTTGGGTTTTATTGGAGAGAATCATAAGCATTAATTAACTAAGTTTTGTGTTGTTGGGTTTTTGGTTTTTTTTTTTATCGTTTTGGCATTTTTGCAAGAGAGAAACACACCCCATCCACAATTGCACACACAGGCACACAGGCACACTGATGCAGTGTTTCATCCCGTGTCCTTGATGCTGCACTGATGATTCCCTGATAGCTGTCCTCAACTCCTTTTACCAGCTACCTTCACCACGCTAGCAGTTGTGAACCCCAGCGATATTGATGTTGTGTGTCAATATCTCTCCTGCCCACATTAACTCCCTGTGCTTCCCAAAGGGTCAGGACATATGGAGAAAAAAGCCACTCTCCCACATTGATTGGGGCC
This sequence comes from Lucifuga dentata, assembly GCA_014773175.1. Taxonomy (NCBI): domain Eukaryota; kingdom Metazoa; phylum Chordata; class Actinopteri; order Ophidiiformes; family Bythitidae; genus Lucifuga; species Lucifuga dentata. The sequence goes on along the minus strand of VXCM01002785.1, from coordinate 72,658 downwards.
CATTAATGCAGGATGAGAAAAACAAAGCCTTTCGTCACGGCTGAGATGTTCAAGCAAGGACTTACTCAGAGTTTTTCTTCACAGGTCAACCTTTCTTTGTTTATTGCTTTCATGTTTACTCTCTCAGGAGGACAAAGGGTCATCGCTAGCTAGCATAAGTAATGCTTAAAAGTCTGCTAAGTGTCTATTTTTTCCTAACAGAAGAATGCACCCAAATTGCCTTCATACTTTTTTCACTGAGTGGGAAGGCTCAGAGGGAAATAGTGGACCATTAACACAGGAAGGAAAGTTCTAGTGGGGTCAGATTTATGCCAGGGAGGGAATATTTTGCTTCAGCAGCGAGAGTTTAACCACTAGTCATGTTTCTAATCATTATTTTCTAGCCCTTTTTAAACTGTTTGTTGGATAGTTTTATAGTCTTGAGTGAAATGGAACATGAGAGGAAAAGTAACATGACAAGCAAGCATCTGTTAGTCAGATTCAAGCCTGTAACACTACAATTACATACCAAATTAAACTAATAGGACAATATAGGTCATGCTCCTTATGCTGGACCAGTAAGATGTGCCATTCAAGGTTTAATGCACATTATTGGCCTGCAACGTTCATGAAATGTTCATAGAATCTAGTACAATTGAATCCATCCATCCAGTATTGTTGTGCCACAAATTAATAACTATTTTTAATCCAGCAGACATTGCAGTATCCTTGTATACAGTTTGCACATTCAGCATGCACATAGAAGATGTGCTTTGTTGTCAGCAACTTTGTACAAAATACAGAGAAAAATTACTATCAAATCTGAGTGACAATCGAAAGAGAGTCAGCATAAATTATGACCCTTGAGAATGTCTGATGCACTGTTTTAAATTCTGAACTGCAGAGATCTGTCTCACCTGTCATTACTGGGTTAACCTAACTTTGGACTCCAGCTTTTAGGCTGCATGAATCTGGTTATGTAGTCTGTGTACCACCATGGTAACTTGTGCTGCACATTCAGACAATCCAGTCAAAATGGGGGAAAAGCCTCCCTACTAATGACACTCATTGACAGTAAAGAGGAGACTAAGTACACATTGAGTTGTGTTAACAAACCAGATAATCTTTCGTAATGGTTTATCAGAGAGATACTGGACAACCAGTTGCCTGTAAAAGAGGGTTTTAAAAATAAGTAGTAGTTGTTAATATGATTATAGTTGTCATAGATAAATAAAATGCAGCAGTTTTTGAATATGGATCCCAAAAATTACTTGGTTGAGTGGAGCTTCTTGCACATAAATGCTATTGCTGCATCCCGAAGAAAACATGAGGTGACACTGTTAAAAGAAAAAAGTTTTTTATACACTAATGAAATGACAAATGTACGAATAAAAATCACACCCATTGTGCTGTTTCTGTTGTTTGCTACAGACTGACACTGAGCTTCATTGATACGGTTTACCAGCTTCTAAGAAAGTAACCAAATAGCACAGATAAAATCTTGATAATACAATAGAGACTGTGAAAACAAGGTAAAATAGCGGGAAAGATGATGAAATGATAGATAAATATGAGAAAATGGTGGGAAAACAACGAGGGCCTTGCTGGCTCTGGTTTGTCAGTATATCTGTGAGTGTGTGTGTGGATGTGTAGAAAGGATGTGTGCACTCATGGCTTTTGAAAGTGAAAGAGCAAAGAGATGTGCACCTGCAGCCACTATCAACCAGTGGAAAGCTTCTTTCAACACAGCTTTAATTACAATCTCTGCAGCAATGGTTGGCTCAGACAAGCTGGTCTCCACTCATCCAACCTAAACCTCTCAGACATGACTGCCTTCCTCTGGCACACAGTCACCTGATCCCTAATCAGCCATGGTGCCACTCTTCATCGATCCCCAATCAGTTACTGTAAAGGGGGACACTATGCTATGGAATCCCCCACACACTCCCGCCACCCCTTCCCTCTTATTAGTCGGGTGCCCTGCTTTCATTGATCATATATCAACGTCTCTGGCAGCATCGATCGTCAATCACCCTCAGTGACGTTATTGATCTGGCTTGTCGCACAGCAATAGGCTTGCCCTCAGCCCTCGTCCCACATTGCAACTCGGCTGTGGCGTATTGATCCTCCCTCAGATTCAGTATTGAGGGCTCTTTATTGATAATTCATTTATTGTGCTGTAATTTCATTTTCTTTTCTGTCCATATTGTTGTTACTGGAAGCCTGTATGGTGGAAACCTAGTTAACAGACACACACCCTTTTGTCCATTTGCCTCTGTGAGCACTGTGCGACTCTAAGTGATGTGGGTTTCTTACATTTGCAGCTTGAATCACATGTGCTGTTTCCTTTCAAACTTGATTATCAATTTGCAGGCAAAGACAGCCGAAAGGTTAGATAAGCTTGGTTTGGAATCCTTGGGCCAGGTGTGAAATTATGTGAGGAGAAAATTAATAACAGGCTTCTTTAACTTTACAACAACAATCAAGGTACATTTAGCAAGGCAGTTAACATAATTTTTTCTTTCTTGCTGGCCAACAATAGCAGGACTGTTTGTGCTGTGCCCTGAATGTGAATGTGTGTAACTCTATGAATGTCAAACAGTGCGGTGCTGAGAAAGACCATGCGTGCTCAGCAAAACCTTGGCTTGATAAATAAATATAAAAAAAAAAGTTAACCTTTCTCCTGTTACATTATGGAGCCCTGCAAAGCTGAGTAAGAGGCTAAATATATATTCACACCTTTGAAATTTCCAGATGTAAATAACAAAGCCTTCACAGTAAACTTACAAGCAGACCTATAATGCATACAGTACATTGTTCTGAGCAAGTTATATTAACACAGCTCAGAACCAATCTACTCTGATTCTGTGAGTATCACATCTACGTTCCTAGAAGTACTTGCCATAGGTCTCATGGATGAGAATTTCTTTTGCATTACAAAGCAGCCATCTCCATGATTCATCTCTATAGATTGGAGGTTTCACGGGTCACTGGAGGCATTGGCGATGTTATAATACTCCGCTAACAGGGGCGATGCTAGCTTCACTGTCTGCCCACACATACTGGCAGCACAAGTCAACCCCCCCACAGGCAAAGTACAGCAGTGGCTGCTTTTAAGTCCCCCTTCCAAAAAAGTCAAAAATGCTATAAAAAAAAAAAAGAGCTCTGCAGACCAGGACTCGATCTGTTTAGTTTAACATCACAAAGTGAAAGAGAACCAATGAAGCTTTATATCTTATTCATGCTACTCCCTCTGAAAACAGCAATTTGGAGTTTGATAGCTAATCCATTATCTATTTAGTCCCTTCCCTTCCAAAGTTCATGAGAGAGCTGTTGTAGTGACTCCATTACAGATAACACTGCATTCTAATTGAGGATTTGCATGAACTTCACCTGCTTATCCATTGATAATTAAGTAAAACAAATGTTTCATCAGTGACTTTGTGTCATGTTTTCAAAAATTATTTCCTTTTTCCACGTGTCTGATCAGAGTATTAACCAACCTATAAATCAGCATAATAACGCCACATAAATGTGGTGTTATTCAGCAATAAGAGCTTATCTCCTAGAATCTGTTAAGGTGTATGTGTAAGAGATACAGTATGTGTATCATGAAGACTGCAGTTTGTATCATGAAGATGTTTAATCACTCATCTGATGAAGAACTGATGAAGCATCTTGGATGAATCGGCAAACATCTTTGACTTACTATTTCTACATATGAATACGACATACTGTCTTACATATTGTGGTGTTTTCTTAGCTGGGATGTCATTTTAGGTGCATTCTATAAATAATGTTTTCAATCTCATACTATACTCTTAACATTTTGAAATGACCACAACGTGACCACAGGTAATTCCTACCTTGGTCAGCTGCGTAAAGTGCCCACTGATACTGACGCTTGCCGCAGATGTTGGCAGAGTAGAGCAGGGCTTGTGTGGCCTTTACATTAAAAACATCTGCCACCTCAAAATTTCAGCTGAGTACAAGGACAAGTGTGCCATTTGGAAATAAATGTGGTGAGTGCTGTCTGCTTGTATAAATGTAACTGAAATTCACAGACGGATGGAGGGCTGTGAGCAGCCCATTAGGTGGCAGATCTACACAGACATACAAACACACTCACACAACTCTGCCTCTGTTGTGTTAAATGAATTTGTTTATTCACCATGGCAACCTGAGTGTGGGGAATGGTAAGTGGAATTAGCTGATAAGGCTAAATTTAAGCTGCTGGTACCTCAGAGGTCGTCCCAAGGAGTTGGCCAGCAGTTCAAAACTCATTACTCAAATTTTGTAACCACAATCGTATTTACATCTATCACAATTAATTGCAGCTCTGTATTTGTGTAGAAAATAAAGGATATTCACATTTCATGTTAGCATGTTAACAATCATTTTTACATTCATGTACTCAGAGAAATGCATGCATTTTTTTTCTAATGACTCCAATTCCCATAAGATGGTTTCAATCAATTCAAGTTGTCTGCTGCATTATAGAGCTTCACATGAAGCTCATCTCATCCATCAGCTTTGTTTATTTGGCTGAATGTGGTCTGGGATCAGCGTCTGCTCAGTGTTGCATGAAGACAGATAGATAGATAGATAGATAGATAGATAGATAGATAGATAGATAAACGAGATAGACAGAAATGGGGAGAGAGAGATGAGGTGATAGAAGATAACAATGACAGAGAGAGATGCGAGTGAGAGAGATGGACAGAGAGAATGAGAGATGGATTAGCATGTCAGAGACTCCCTACACAACATTATTCTTGTTAAGTGTGCAATAGCTCATCGATCAGATGTCGGCCACCCAAATTCCCTCTCCTTCCCTTCCCGTAATCCATAATATCTCAGCCCTGAACTAACTGGTGTGCTGCAGGAGCCCTCTATAGGAAAGTCTGGGCAAAAGCTGATCAGTAGCCTATAGTGTGTGTAGGGAATGCGGACGTTCCACTCAGGACAGGACTGCAGCTGTCACATCTACCATCAGTGAATTCTCTCTCTCTCTCTCTCTCTCTCTCTCTCTCTCTTTCCCCTCGTCCTCTCTGTCACCATCTCCCCATGTCTCTCTATGACACTATCTGTCTTTCTAGCTCACTCTCTCTTTTGTCTCACTCGCTGCTATGCTCTTCTCTCAGCGCCCGCTCCATTTATCGGGCCGTGTCATTGAGCCATGTGTGTCGTCCCTGTCAGCGGAAAGGCTGGCAGACTATCTTCATTTCCATTCTGAAGGATGCGAGCCCAGTGAGGCGGTTGTGAGAGCTATTGACTGGAATCCGTCAAAGCCCTCCCTGTAGGGAAGCTGCTCGGCTGCCTTCCTCTTTGCCGGCCATTCTGAGTCTGTCCGCTTGCCTCTGGAAATGGCGACATCACAGTCTCATTCCTCGTCTGTCTTGTCCACCTGCATGCTGCTATCTAGATCAAGTCATTTTTTTGTTCTATTGTAGCAATGTTTTGTCTCCCCATTCATCATCAGGTCAGTTTTTATCCATATGTAGGACCTTTTCACTGAACTCTCTTCCTCTGCTTGTATCTGTCTTTATCCGTCCATGTGTCCCTTTCTCTTTTCCTTACTCCTTTTCTCCCTGTCTTTTCCATAAGACACGGCTTCCTCAGCCTGGGCAGGCAGGTCAAGCTGGCTGATGGGAATCAGACAGATCGTTGATCCAATTAGAGATCCCCTCCAGCAGCTACTGAATACAGCAGAATTCCAATAAACTACTGTCCTCTTTCTTATTTTTCACTGTTCTCTCCAAATATGTCCTTGCAACAGTACACAATGAAAGAACCAATTTCTTAGCTCATAGATTATTAAGCCAAGGGAGAACTGAAGCTTTTCAGAGTGACATGTTTTGGTACAAGTAGCTGAACAGTGCCTTCTTTTTGGCCTCTGTAGGACTTTGCACACACTCAGTGCAAGCAAGGCCAACCCAGTTTGACCCAGCCCTCTGGCACAGATTCTGCCTTGTAAGAGCCCTCTTTTGTAACCGACTTGATGGTGAAAAGCTGGCTGATTCAGTGAGCAAAACCTTCCACACAGCCCCTCTGCAGCTCAGGGGCATTCCTGCATTGATTTCACTATTCAGGCCAAACAGCTGTACAGTCCAATTCTGAGCAGCGGATGAATGTATGACATGCTGACATTGATGTATTATAGTACATGTGCTAATTTGCATTCATGGATCAAGATGTTATTTAGCTGGCCTCCCGGGACTATCCGGAGCACGCCCACTCTCTTTGTCTTCAGATACCAGAAAGAAAAGAAATGGTGAGATCTGGTGTTTTGTCTCATCTGGCTGTTATTCTGTGGACAAAAGGCTGACTTCCCTCAGACGCCGGCCAGTCGGAAACAACAGCAACAGCCTAATTACATAGGCACACATGCATTACTAGCAACGCTAATAAGTGAAACTTACATCGAGATTCAGTTTAAATTGCCATTGTAATTACACTGTCTCATACAGAAATACATCTGCATGTACTTATTGGCTCATTTTACTGGGTGGTAATGTGTCTATTGATGAGCAGAAAGCTGTGACTATCTCTTCAGAGCCAAGTGCAGTCTGGAGTATGACTGAGCTGAAGCTGTGATCAAGCGAGGCCAGTAACACAAACAGGAAACAATTTCTTGCTTGCGTGTGTGCGAGAGCATTTTTGTCTGTGTGCTTGCCTTTATTTATGCAGGTGTGTCTCAATGCACACATAGTCACCCCTTGCAAACATGTTTACCTGTTTCTAAAGCAACCCACATAAAAGAAACAAAGGGTTCTCATGGAGCACCTTTTTAGTGGCAGTGTTTCACCTCGAACCAGACACATTCCATGTTTTTTTCCGTGATACAGAATCATTAACTGAACGTTTTTTCAAGCAATCTCCTACAACGCACACTATAACTAAAACCAGGATGAAATGCATTGTACTTGGAGTGTGTGACCCAAGGATGCAACATCAGCAAGCTTGTATGTTCAGCCAGTGGCCTAGTTTATTTTTGGCTGCACCAGAGATGATGGTGTGTGATGAAAGGGCTTAGAAGTTTTTAAGGTTGCAGCAATTTAGATTGTGCGTGTATCCATTCTGGGGTTAGAGCGGGGAGGCTTTAAGAACAGAAGAAGCATGTGTGCGTACGTGTTTCAGGGTTACAGTGGGGCGCGTGTATTCACAGTGTGGGTGGGGTGGTGTGAGGCTGTTGATCTTGGGCTGGAGTCCTAAACAAATTGGCTAGTCCACTCTGGGAACTGAAGATGTAGTCGCAGGGGGAACGTCAGCGTGCTCCGTGTCAGCTTCTCCAAATTTCACCGATAGCTAATTATCTCCCACAGTGCCAGCGGAGAGGTTTGGAAAAGCTTTTGTTGTTTTTATTTTCCCCTCTTGCTGAACTCTCCTGGGCAAGCTCTGAAAAGTTTGGTCCCTCAGTAGGCCCTGAAGCCACATGTGCATACAAACACTGTCTTTTTACTTCTTTCAGAGAAGTTTGTTTGGTCCCTTAGTAGCCCCCGTAGCCACACACATACACACACACACACAGTATTCTCTCTATAGCCCTCTTCTCATTTGCATCACAGACACTTAACTGTAACTACAAAACAATCCTCCCTAAATGGGGAAGCAGTTACAGTCGTGACATGTCAAAAATGGAAATGAGTAAACAAATCATCATGTTGGCTTATTAGTGCCAAGATCGTTTCATTCAGCTGGAAAACCCCAGGTGTCGTATAGGTTCACTTGACGTCAAGTTGACATGTTTTATTGCTGTCACTGCCTTGTCAATCCAACCAGCAGTTCTTTCTCTCTTGTCATGTGATTGCAGCTCATACTGCGTTATTATCACAAAGCCCTAACATCTGGGAGTAGAGATTAAAGCATCAACAATTCTCTTGGTGGGTGTCATCTCGTGACATGGCGAGATGAAAGGTCTCATTGCTCACCTCTTGCAGACAGCCCTCCGCATTGGTCAGAGCGGCGGTGTCACAAGCTGCCAGGCCTGTAATGTGAACGCGTTGACAGGTGAGCTGCAGGTCCTTTCTAAGTGCGTCGGCCGCCAGGTGCAGGGCAGCAGCGCTTTAGTGTTTGGACAAGCTGGAACTGTACAGCCCTCCCAAGGAACTGATGTTTGATTCTGCTGTAGATTCTCTACCTCTCTTTTGTACCTGTGTTTTCCTCACTCACTCAATTCCCTTATCAGCCTTTCTCTCTCTCTCTCTCTCTCTCTCTCTCTCTCTCTCTCTCTCTCTCTCTC